>CAJNIZ010044324.1:17652-40074 GCA_905231905.1 Symbiodinium pilosum
CCTTAACAGCAACCCAGTTTATGTGTTGTGGCTGACCAGAAGACTCCGGCAGCTGTGAGTTCCTTCCTGGGAGCCCTGCGAGAAGTTCGGAACCAGGCCATCTCTGCTGAGCGGCTTCCACGAAGTTCAAAGGGGTTATATAGGGGTTTANNGGGTTTAGGGGTATAATATAGGGGTTATATAGGGATAATGGAAAATAAAATGGAACCTATTATAATAATGGGTTATATGGGGGATTATAGGGTATATATTGGGTATAATTTAGGGGTTATATAGGGATAATGGTAAAAGAAAATGGAAACTACTATAATGGAGAATCAAATGGAAAAGAAAATGGAAAATGAAATGGAAACTGGGATTATATAGGGGAGTGATTAGGGTTCTAGTGGGCAGATGTGGGCAGGTTGGATGCAGGCGCAGTGCATTCCCGGATTTGGCACGGCCAAATGCCGGGGTCCCAACTCGATAGCTTGCTTGAGAGTATTTGAGAGTGTTCAAGTTGCTTCTGTTTCGGGCTTTTTGTGGTAGAGTTTTTTGCACTGGTGGTATATTGCCCAACCTTGAAAACAGTAAAAGTTGTGACAGTACAAGTTGTGACGCTAAAGCTTGCCAGTAGCGCTCTGCTGTCAGCAAGCTGGCTACGCAACAATTTTCTCGGAACACCGGCACCCGATCTGGGAAGCATGTTTGGAAGAAAGGCACGCCGTGGACCGCGGGACGCTGCACCGGTGCCAAGGCTGAACCGGTCCGGAGCTTATTGTGACTCAACCTTGGCATCCATACAGTTCTTCTGCTTCTTCTTGCAATGGCAAGCCATGGCACGCAGGCATCACCCGCACTACCCATTTGGGAGCTCGTTTGGGAGGCTCTTGATGTGTTGTGTCGTTCTTCTATCAGCAAACCTCTGCGAGTCCTCTGTGTCTAGGATCACTTTGACTCCCAGACCTGCGTGCCGGACACATCCGGCACGCTGCGGCCTAGCCCGGAGTTCTGGAGCATCCTGTCTGCAATGGGCCTGGCATGTGAGGAAGTCTAGCTTGGCGCCCCTTGAGGCCCTGAGACTGGCTACAAGCGCGGCAAGGACAGTGTTCCTGTTTTTGTTAATCTTTGTGCATGGCTGGACGCGTCTGCGTCAGTCACGTCAGTAGGTGTCCTAGTTTTTCACACGATAAGCAAGCGGATACCAAGACAGACAGGGCCGTTTTTCGGGGCTCACGTCCCTAATGAGCCTGTGGGACTTTGCAGGTCTAGGGTTCACACGCTAGCGTGAGAGTTCGCATGTATTCACCATGGATTTCAGATAGCTCTCATGTAGGTTTATACGCATACTAGAAACCCCAGACTGTTCATCATGTTCATCAATGCACCCAGTGGCATCACTTCCAGGGGCTCGGGTACGGTTTGTGCTGGGATTTAGGATGTGTGGCTTTGGTTATTGGTTGCGCAATGTGCATTACGAGAATGAACATATGTAGAGGAGGAGGAAGAAATAGGGAAACCAAGAGCAGCCTGAGTCATCCTAACAGGGGCGGCGCAAACACAAGAACAGCAGGACTCATCACAAAGAAGATACTGTAAAATATGAGAAGCGCCCACATAACTGCATCACCGCCGGCACCACTGCCACCAAGGTCACTGTGACCGCTGCTGATCTCCCCTAAAAAACACAACCGTCTTTTCGTTGACGGCCTCAAACGACTTGGCCCCCGACACCATGCAAATTGTGCTCGGCCGCAGGCTGCGGCTGCCGCTCCCGGTGGCTCCAGCAACTTGTGGGGGCTGGGGCATCCCGGTTGCGGGCAACGCTCGGATCGGCGACCGCCGCTGCCAGCACCACAAGCACCACCGCCAGCACCACCGCCAGCGCCCACTGCACCACCAACATGAATCTAATGCCGGGCAGCGTTAGAGTAGTTCTTTTTCCCCTAATATCAAGGGGCTCCGCCCTAATGTGAATACTACGAACCGTGTTTAATTAGAGGGGTATTCATTATACGACCCAAACATCAGGGCGGGGTATGCAATGGGGTTCTATTGAGATCTGATTAAGATCGTATGAAATGCGATCAAATCTGATAAGGGACTATTTCAAACTACGGTCTTACTAGTGTCTATTTTAAATCAAGGGCTTTTTTTTTGGGGACTATCCCAAATTAGGGCCTTATTAGGGGCTATTTCAAATCAGGGCCTTATCAGCGACTATTGTAAATCAGGGCCTTATCAGGGACTATTGTAAATTGGGGCCTTATTAGGAAATAATTTTCATGAGGGCTTTATTGGGGATCATTCCAAATTACTGCTTCATTCGGGACTATTCCAAACTAGGGCCTCATTAGGGACCTTTCCAAATTTAGAGCCAATTAGGGACTGTTCCAAAGTGAGGCCTTGGAATCAGTTTCTGTTTTTTGTATCTAAGTTCCTTCGTGAAAAACATTCAAAAACAATCCAGGTCTAGGAAATCAAGGAGATCCCTAATCCTTAAAAGTCGTGCTAGGGACCCCACCACCTAATTCAGAGGATCCGAGCCAGAATTAACTTTAGACTTGGCCCTTTTAAAAGTCATCTTGGGGGCAGATTTCAGAATTTGGAATACGCGAGACCGCCTCGGCAAAGGTAGTCGAGGGTAGAGATGTCAGTTAAGGGGCAGTGCGACTGTTGTCGTGCATGATCCCGGACACGCGTTCACCTGCACCGCACCTAGAGCTCGGTGTACAGAACCCACCACCCCTCGCGGCTCGCATCTCGGCTAATGAATTGCAAGCTGCATGTGAGCCGCACCTACCTCTCTCCCCCGCTACCCCCCCGCCGCCAAAATCGTAATTTTTGAGCTTCTGACCCAATTTTTGGCCTGGCACCTAGGAGGCACCTGCGTTTCAGATCCAGGACCAAGGATTCCGAATTGCAAGAAAACACGCTCACCCCCCCAACCTCCTAATCGGCGCAGACCCTCCAAATCGCGGCGGGAGGGGAGGGGTGGGTTAAACTACTCCTAATCTCCGGCTCCCGGATCAGGCCTCCGGCCTCGGCGGATTCTGGCGAACCCGTATTTAATGTTAGGGGGGGTTTAATATTAGAGGAAGAGGGGATTAATCAGATAGCTAGCTGCATGCTTTCAGCGGGATCTACGTGGCCTGTAGGAGCTGCAATGGTACCAGCCGAAGAATGCAGAGTGCAGCTTGGATGCGGCGGATTTTCTGCTTGGCTGCTTGCACAGTGAGTCCATGTGAGGCATAAATGCTGCGTGACAGAAAAGCGAAAGAGTCTAGTAGCATAATAAGCGTACGCTGCCAACAACTGGTGTGTTTTGCAGAAATGCTCCAAGGCAAGGATGGTGCCTTGGTCATCACGGCCAGGCGTGAACGCCAAGCGTGGGAGAAGCCGCAGGCGTTTGCTGTTCAGGGATAGAAAGTCGCAGCATGCCTGGTCTTAACGCATCGAAGACTTGCTGAGGGCCCTCAGTGCCAAGTTGTGAACTGGGACTCCATCGAGCAGCCTTTAGACAACGCATCCTGTGCCGCACTTACACGAATTTCTTCGCAGCACAATCCAAAGAACACGGGCGCATGATCGCAAGTCAAGAGTTAGAAGCATTTGGGAAAGGTGCGGTCTGCGCTCCCCCGTACTTCCAGTATTACAATCCTTGTGACTTGGTCCGGCCACCTGCTTGCAGCTACAGCACAGTCAAGAAATTGCGGACATGCAGCGGTCCGTGCCGTATTTGAGGAACGACGATTCTGGCGGTCCAGCATGTGACTGCTCCGAGTCAGCAGAATTCACCTCAGCCTCGCTCATGACCAGGGGCAAGAAGGATGGACTTTTTGCAGCTTCTTGAAGTGTCATAGTCATGTGGATTGGAATGCTCTCAGTAAAGCATCGTCATACATCTCAGCGATCCCTTAGTGCCTTAGTGCTACGTGCGTTGGAGGAGTTCTCGTATGGGCTCTTTGAGCTGCGTGCGAAGATTGACACAAGACCAGGCCTATCAAAGAAGTCCTCTTACGCACCCAGCCCAAGCTGCCGAAAGGCGCCTGGTCAAGCTGGTGGGCAATTGGCGACTTTGACTATGTCCCTTGGCCCAAAAACGGAGAGATCGACATCATGGACGCCTTCCAGCGGATGGTGAAAGCCAGTGCCATTTGGCTAAACAGCAAATCCTGTCATGTGCGCCGAGCACATCTTTTTTGTGTCTCCCTTCGTTTTCTTCCGTTTCCTTGCTTATACACTCTCAATATTTTGCTGTTGGAGCTTTGTTCAGGCTTACTAGCTTGTTGTGTCCGCTGCCTGACTGAGGTGATCCACTCCGGGGAATCAGGGCTTCCCAGCAGTGCTATCCAGCATGCAGGCCGGAATTACACGTGACATTGAGTTTCTCGAAGCGTTGTTCGGTGCCAGGCGCTCGCATGATTGACCGTGAGTGGGAGAAGTACTGCGCTCAATGTGGGAATGAATCCTTCCTTGACATCAGCTATTGTATGTAAGGTATTACCATACCTGGCAGCTGGAATGGGACAAGGACTTCATGGAGATACGCATTGATGGCGAAGCGATTCTCAAGGCGCAGAGACAGCTGCAAAGTCTCAACTTAGAGTTGTTCCCAGAGATGTTGACTACATGTACACAGCGCTCAGTGTGCACCGGTATGAGCACTGTACTGGCCTTTGTAAGAATGTACCAATTGAATCCTCGCATGACCAGGATGCATACAGAATCCAGTTTGTTTGTTGCGCTCTCGCTAAGATTGTCAGCAAACATCTTGCATAGATGAATCCCTCCGTTTGAATTCTGCTCTACACTAACAAGGCCATGCACCCACAACTGTCCATCAACAGCTTCCTAGACCCTACGAACCGTCGTGCCGTAAGACTGGGCACCCAAAACCTTGAAGAAAGAAAGACTGAGCACGGTTTTTAAGGGCCGCAGGCCTTAAGCACGAGGCCTTTATCTCAAACATTGGATGTGAATTATTTCTTGAACCCTGGACCTGATGAGCCCAGAACATTGTGGACAGTAGAAAGGCCGTGCGTGCTCATTCAATAGCTAAGTTGAAGTGGGCTTTCGTGCCAGAAGAAAACGGAGCCCTCGAAAGGAAGACCTGAACATCCCAGACCCAAAACCCTGAAGTGCAAACGATGTTACGCCCCTCTGATGTCAAAGCCCGCACGTCATAACCTCCGAAAACCCAAACACCGGAAAGGAGGTCCTGGGAGGTCCGGAGGCTCTGAAAGGCTGGGAGGCCCTGGGAGGCCCTGAAGGCCTGGGAGGCCCTGAGAAGACCCAAAAATCCTCAACCTCCTAACTGCTGAAAGTGTCAAGCCTTCAGACCTTTCCCTAGCCGTGAAGAGGAATTTGCCCACATCTGCAGCCATGTGCAGTGCAAAAGGAGAGGCTGCGCTTCAGACTCTAGACCCTGTTTTTGGACTTAGAAACCTCCTGGAGATGGTTCCGCTGATCAGGCTTTTTGCCTGTAGGTAGAGACATTCTAAAGCCTTCCCAGGTCACTTGGTCTGTGGTCCTGGCCAGGTAGACATACTTACAATTGTAGTCATTTGCCACAAGTGACAAGTAGCTTCCCCCACAAGAAGGCCCTTCACCAATCTTTCAAGCTGAAAGCGCCTGTGGTGCTCAGCTTGACCTCTCCGTGGCGGATCCCAAACGGACCTCGTGGCCGAATCCCTTCACGCAAGGCAAGCCGCAGCCTCAGTAGAGTTTTGCTAGCTTGGGACAACTATTGGTCTGCGTCTCAGGAAATTCTTCATGATTCTGAACTTGGCCGTTGGAGGTCATTCAGGAGGTGCAGAGTGCTGACAAAATTGACGCGGTCATGGCGATTCTGAGAACTTTTCAGCAGGAGATGCATCCTTGACGCAATTCCCTACCCAGCTTCACGTAGACTATATCCGCAGCAGCCCTACTCCTCGAAGACATTTGGGCAGTTTGGAAGTGCTCGCTCAGTTCGGAGGGGACCTGTGCACCGAGCATTCAGGCGTATACCAGAAAAAGGGCACTACGTGAGCACACGAGCAGATGTCTGATGGCAAGACCTCCATCAAGCGAGCTAGATGTTTCACGTTGTCTTGTAGCCCAGAGCCATCCGTCCAGAGCCTGTTTCGCGCAACGACGCTGGCCTGGATGAAAGATCGACCGTGCTCGCTCAGTTTGAGGGCTCTTCTCTGCGCCAGGCAGCGTGCATCGATGTGTTGGGTAAAGCGAGGCGAGACGTCAAGGCAGTCTAGAAGTTTGCAACATTCCACTGCATCAGAGAGCACATGTTCGTTGCCGTCGGCTCGAGCTGGGTCACATGCAGAGCCATTATGCAGACATTATGTGGCCGTAGATGTTGATCAGTCAGAGGTCGATCACCATCAGTGCTTTCTGGTAGAGCGATACAAATTCTAAAGCCCTCACCTGCAGTCCAACGTTTTTTTTGAATGAGCAATGGCAGGCATGCAGAGCTGAAGACCCAATACGTGTCTGGTCTTTCTGGTGTATTGTGAAGGGTGTTGTCCCTGCTGCAAGGTTTGGGCGCCGACGGCCCGCCAATGGGCTATGAACCCTCGCAGGTGACAGCATGAAAACTACACCGGATACCTCACATGCTCCAACAGTGAGTGTACCCTTTTGGAGGCACCAGCTGGCGGCGGTGGCGCCGGAGGAGGGTCCATGGTGCCAGCCTCATGTCAATGGGACCTGTGTAAACAGCGAGCACGACAGATTTCTGCTGACCAGATACCTGCATCCAATGGGCCTGTGCACGATGCAAGACAACCTGTGACAAAAGCTCACTGTCCAGCACATTTTGACAGGCCCAACCCTGCAAAAGCACTCTGTCACCAGCCACAAACATAGCCTGAACATGGAGCAGTTGATCTCATGTTTTCGCAGTTTCAGCTGAGAGGTTTTCTGCGGCATTCCAATGTGCAAGGAGTTCCTCTGTATTGGTGCCACTGTACGGCCGGAGTAGGCAAATGGCAAACAAAGCCCGAAGGAAGATGACTTTGACATGTCTGACTTAATACGCAGTAGACTAGGCATGGTATGATGGTCAAGCTTGAAGTACCTTAAGCCTCTGGCGTCCCAGCACATTGAGTGCATGCGTGTTCAAGCAGCCTACAGCAGCAAACTCGTGGTTGTCCCTGCTGAGGCTGCGGTCTCTCAGCTCTTCACTCGGCTAGCCCAGGAGATAGAGGCGCGCAATGGGGCATGGCCCTGACCCAAACACGTAAATGCGGTGTGTACGGTGGCACAGGAGCAGAAGCCAAAGAATTGCATACATTTTGTGGTGGATTTCCTCTGCAAGCTTTGCTCTCGGCAATTTGTTTTCAAGCAGTGCTGCGTGCAAATGCGGGCTCTCAGGCACTACCCTGAGCATCTTCATGGCTTTGCCTCCATCTGGCAGGCTGAGTTAAGCAGCGATTCTGCAGATGAGTGCGCGGTACGATTTGTGTTTGCGCGTCTCAGATGGACCCAGACCTGGAGCGGGAGAGGCACGAGGCCTTCACGGACCTGAGAAGAAGCGGTCAGGCCATCGGAGCAAGCCTCTCTCTACTCTCCAGGTGGTGAATTTCTTCAAAGCTCACAAGATCTCCACGGCCGTGGCAGCTCATTTCACGAACGCTGGGTGCCGTGCTGAGGGCACCGGTTGAAGCTGTCTGCGAGCTGCAGGGTTGTGCAAAACTGCAAGACCTTCCTTCAGAGGTATGATACCCTTGATACTTTGACGACGCTATCACCTGATAGCCTTGTTGACGTCGAGGACGCTGCAGTGCTGCAGGCTGTTGCTCGTTGTCTCGTGGCTTGCTGCTTGCTGGAGGCCTTCAACAACGTGAAGTGGCTGCCCGGACACAAGGTGCGGTGTTGCCTTTAAGATCTTTAAGAGCATAACTTGGACAATTTGGTTGTAGCATATCATCAGGTAAGACTCCAGCAGATCTTCAGCGAGATCTCTGCCAGGGTTCGCGCGTGCGCTCATGTTGGCCAACACACATCCCCTTCTGCGAATCACATTTGCACGTCTTTCTTCGCAGGTACCGGCAGCAGTTCGGGGATGGTCAGCAAAATCGTGTCATTCCAAGCTACGGCTGTAGGCCTCAAGCAGAGCTCATGCCGAGCTTTTGCTAAGGTCGGCGGAATCACCAAGGCAACCCCGCTCCGGCCAAAGCCTGAGGGACATGCAGGTGCCTTACATGCAGAATCAGTATTGTCATCTCCAAATTGAAGGTTGACAGACGACACGATTCGCCGCCGCAGTACAACAGGTCCCACCACCCACATCATGACGCTCGAGTCACTCAGTGGGTCCATGTATAGAAAGGTTCTGCTTCAACGGATGCTTCGTAGAAATGCCACGAATTGTTCACTGCATCTCAGGACACCTACGCACCAACTGCTCACCATCCTTCCAATCATCACCATCATCAACCCATCAGCCATCATCCATCTATCAGCCATCACGGCACCCCACCACAGCCCTGCGTCAGAGCCCCAGGTACTTGCTGATTGCGAAAGTCTGGGATCTGAAGGGCCAGCTTGACCAGGTTGCAAACCACCACAGCATTGCACATCCAGCTGTACTGCCCTCAGCAATCTCTCATGCTTTCCACAGATTCGTGGTCTTCAAGTACAGCTGTCCACGGCTGCTGGTTCCATGCTGTTTTGACTTCATGCTTTGGTTGGACCAGGAAACGTCCTGGCTCCCAATATGGAGCAAGACAACAATTGATCTTATTTATGTTGCGGAAAAATACCCCACATCAACCAGGTCTGCTGGTCACTGTGCATTCATCTTTCCAGAGGAACAGGCTCGTAGACGCTACAGGACCACGAACGTGTGGCCGCAGTTTTGTCTAAGGAGACGCTTTCTACTCTCTGCTACAAGTAGGAGTGGCATGGGTGGCCTCAGTGACTCAGGTCAGTCATCCTCAGCACGTGACGCCAGTGGTGTATCCGTCTTCACACCCACCTCAGGCCTCGCCGTTGCTGTTCCAGTGAGGAAGGAATTTGAGGATCTGCTTTTGTTTGGTGTGATTGGCAATTGCAAGCTTTCCCGCCTGAAAAGCATGAGGGTATGGAGCAGAAGATGACATGAGCTTTGTGCAGGTGGCGTCTGGAGAGCGTCATGTGGCATACACTGGTGGTTTCAGTGGTGGCTATGCTGGTGGCCAATGACCTAATTTCTAGTCTGCTCTGATGGCCATGATCGCTGTGCCGCGATCTTGAGGTCTTGCTCCTCCTCAGTCTGTGGCACCCATGGCGGCCCCGGCAGCAGGATGCCGAAAGTTCTTGTCATCAAAGTTTGTAGCTCGTGTGTTTACATGTCAAAGTGTCCTCTTATTTGTACTTCATGCGAGCAAGTGCTGCAGCAGGTATGAGCCTTTCTCCTGGGCTCCCGAACGCGTCGCATGCTCAGTTCAGAGGGTACCAGCTACCAGCCAGGCCTTCTACGGAGTTTTTGTAAATCGCAGGTCCGGCAACATCTTCTTGGCGAACAGCGCCATCCATCCTCCTTCTTGAGAGGCCTCACGGAGGTACGCTTTTTCAGCAACCATTGATAAGAGCTTGACATTGTTCGCGTCAGAGGTTCGTAGCTCCAGAGGGAGCTGATTTCGGCCGAGATATTCTCAACTATATGGCCGTTGAGACATGCCAGGAAGGTTTGAGACAATGAATTTTCATAGGCTGAAGTACACAGAGATTGAGGCTTAGACGTGTCTCAGTCTCACTTGCAGGCTCATTGACTGACCAGGTGCATGCTTTTATCTTCTTTTAGTCGAAGCTTTTCCTATTGGTAACATGATGGTTTGAATTACTTTTCACATCTCAATAGCATTGCACATAAAGATGGACGCTACTTCTCAGTCTTTGGACAACGGAGGGCCTGTGCCGTGCAGGGCAATCCACCTTGCGCGAGATACTAATTGGTGGTCATGGTGTCTCAAGACGCTGTGCATACCGACGCATGCATGAACCAGAGTGACATCGTCCGCTGGGCCCAAAAAGTCGGCAGCTGTGTTGAGGTTTATCCTGAGACATTCCAAGGCGTTCGCAGACGAGAGAGCAGCCTGTTCCGCAGCCGTTCGGTCGGGTCCCGTAGACCGCAAGCCGCCTCCGTGTTCACCCTGGTTCACCCTCCTTTCCGCTCTGATCCCAGAACATGGGCAACTTGCGGCCTGCTCTTGTTCATCAGTCGAAGCTTGCAAATGACAATCGGCACTGAGGTGTCACTGTGTGAGGCTCGCGAAGTTGAAAATCACACGCAGTCCTGTGTTGAACCAGTTTGCCTTGCTCCTCTCTCTAGGTGTTTCGTTTGTCTTTTCACTTCTTCTTCTTCTTCTTTCTTTGCCTCTAGTTTTCCAGGCGGCTGGGATCTGGCCTGGCGGCGTGTCACCTCGTAGGGTGGGTGCGGCATCTCAGCATCTCAGCACTCGGATGGGTCGTGCTGTTCCTGCCTTAGATTCAGGCAGCTACGAGCCCATAAGATGGCCGACAGTTATGGAAAAGGAGCGCAACCTCAGAATGGGAGATTGCAGCTTGCCATGCTTTGCAGGAAAGAGAAGTCGAAAGGGAGGAAAGAAGGGAGAGGACGCCTAAGTTGTTTCTGGAAGCATCTTGCGAGTTCTAAAGCATGCAAAGCATGCAGGACTATGACTCTGGGTATGGCAAGGGCTATGGCGGGGCTCTCAGTTTGGGAGCTTTGAGACTTCGCAACAATTTGTAGTTCATCAGACTCCTGGCTAGGGGCGCCCCGCAACAATGGAGGAATGGGAGGCGCCAATTCAGGCCTGAGTGCTGTGAACGGATCCGGGGTACGGGTCAGAGATTGGGCGTGCAAGGAGGCAAGCCCTCAAAGGACGCAGCCCAGGCCCTTTGCAGGGTCGGCTTGGTCTGCTTGCGGAAGCCGTGTAGCATGCTTCGACAGGTCCACCACTATCCCCCGAAGGAGATGGCTGCAGACGTCGGTGCCTGGAGCGCCAATTTACCCTATCACATCCTATCACGCCATCTTGCTGCCTCTGTGCAGTCATGCTTGGTGCACTGCTGAAGCTTTTTTTCATGGCAGGCTATCCCGTTCGGGGTGGGCAGACGCTCTTGATTGAATGCCTGGCATGTTTGATCTAGGTTGCGCATCGCTGTCGAAGAGCATTTGCCAGGCATACTTTCCTTGGGAAGCCTCTGAGGTGTGGTGCAGTAGTAGCTGGTAGGTTTTCTGAATCGTTAGCAAGATGAGTGCATCACAGGCGGACATCGAAAGGGAATTCTCAAAGTTTTGCCGAGTGAAGCGAGTCCATTTGGTTGTCAGAGCCTGAGCATCTTGGGTTTCCTGGGGCTGACAGGCTGAAGTTTGATAATCAGGTGGATAAGTCCTCCAGAAAGCCTCGTTGCTTTGGCTTCGTCAAATTCCTCAGCAAGGTAGGACACCACATTCATACCTGGCTGGCTGTTCTGCGTCGTCTCTGTGCAGGCAGATGCCGAGGAAGCTCTCCGAGCTACGACTTCAGGCGATGGGTTAAAGCCTTGGCTCTCAGATGGGAAGATCTGCCTCATGCCCGCCGTGGAAGGACTGGTGCAGCTGCCAGACACTCGAGGTCATGTTTGGCACCTCAAGGCCACCTTTCAAGAAGCGCGTGAGCCAAGAAGAGCCCTTCACTGCAAGGCTGAGTGGACGAAGTCTGGGGACATGGTGGTCGACGATTCCGAAGCAGAACAGGAGGTGGTGGCTGCCGCCTTTTTGTTGGATTTCCCTTGTTTTGCATAGTGTGGGAAAGCCTTGGCAGGTTGCCAAGCGGAAAGAGGAGAGGCGGAGCCGCACCGACACTGCGGCTCCCGGACCAGCACCCCGCATCGAGCTCAATGGCTCATGGCGGCACATGGCGGCACTCCAAGGATTCCGTTGGACTTATCTGAGTCTCATCTAAGGCACCAGTTCGGGTAAGGGAAGCAGCCCGCCACCGAAGGTGCTTGCTTCGCATGCGGCGGTTCGGTTACTTGCAAATCTTTCACTTGATTTGGCAGGGAGCCCTTCATCCCTCAGTTCCGGCGCCGCTGCCCCCGCTGCAAACTCGCTATCCCCCGCAGGCATGTCAGACATGCGTAAAGACGTGCGGTGTGTGTACGCGAGGTTTGAAAGTTTTGCCAGGCAGCAATAGGCATGCCGCCCCCACCAGCAGCGCTCCAGCGACAATCTCAGAGTGCGTCACGACACTAACAAGCGGCAAGTGCCGGTATTTAGAAGCAGGCCGTGACTACCTCAGCGATTTGGCTACATCTCAGATGTAGGGTCCCGGCTCCTTGCTTAACAAGGGCTGCCAGCATGTCGGACAAAATCCGCGCGCCGGTGGTCAGGCCTGATAATCATGCAATGGAAACTCCCAGGAATTCTATGGGAGGATTCTCTGAGGCTCCTGATGAGACAGTAGAGCCAGTGGCCAGGCGACCAGAACACCATCGCATGGCAACGCCCAGTAATTCCATGGGCTCTGGAGTATCCTTTTCTCCTCGACAAAGCCATCGTTTGCTGCGACGGCCCGAAAATCATCCTATGGAGACGCCCAGGACATCCATAGGTTCAGCTCATAGACTATCCCTCGCCTCCTTGCGGGAGGCAAGGCACAAATGCACCACACGGCAAAAAACGGCCTTTGCATTGACCTGCCTGATCTTTTTGCTCGTTTTGGTTGGGGGAGTTGTGGCTTTAGTCTTGCTTGGAAAGAGCAAACCTATTCCCAACCACCAGCCACAAGGAGCTTGCTCTACTGTACAGATTCAGCAGGGTTGTGCACCCGGTTTCTGCGAAGATGACCAGTGCACTTGTGCCCCCAACTATGATCAAGTGAGCAGCTCTAACTGCGCAGTCCCACTCGCAAACAAGCTCATGCAGTTCTTCGTGTACGAGGTGCTGGGGGATGCTGCAAATGCTGCAAACAGCTTAGGTTGCACAGGGGACTTTGCGCAGGCGTACAGCTTGCAAGGGGTCTTGTGGCACATCCACGATGCAGTGGTGAACCAGTCATGCCCACGGAGTATGAACCTGACGCGCATTGTGCGCTGCAGAGCAACGGTTTTTAACACGGAGAAGCCATTCCTAGAATGGAAGGGACAGTTTGGCCCGTACACAACGTATGACAGCGATGGAGGCTGCACCAGCCCTGACTGCCAGGGAATCTGGAACAGATATGGTCATGTCGTCGGCTGTCTCCCATGGTCAGACTACATGGGTGGCTACAGCTATGGGAACACATCCCACCTCTACTCCTTCCCTGAGCGAGCCAAAAATGCAGCTTGTCTTAATCAAGAAGGGGTTATGCTTTCTCCACGCAATGTCGTGGCGGGCTTGCATAGTTGATATTGTTGACATTGTAAATCCACACTTGCCTTTTGCTTGTCAGAGCTTTCATGACAGGCCGCCAGCTGCACTCAGCCAGATGGATCTACGAACTGCACATGGATCCTCGAGGAAGCCGGAGAAGTCCGGCTAGATGACCTTGAGAACATTTCAGATTACAATGCTTTCTGCGCCCAAGGGGGGCTGGAGTACATCAAAGGCAGGGATGCAGGCAGTGGCTGCTCTTTCTGGGACCACCAGCGTAGTGGCGTAGCGAACGCCCAGCGCGTGGCCCGTCTTCGGCAGCTCTTTGAGCTCCAAGAATCGGATCTTCCAGAGCCAATTTGTGATAGCCAAAATTCTGCTTGCCATTTTCATGAAAAGTGTAGGAACCTGTCGGGGGCTTGCTGTCCAGCCAGCACTGGTATGATGCTATCCTGCTGTGGGGCCCTGCCTACCTCTGCAAGGGCGGTTTTTGCCTGAAACCGCTTGGCTGTGGCAGATTCTGCGAGGGCAGAACGCTCCGTGCTTCAATTACTAAGTCCATTTCAGACCCTGATCGTGGCATTCCGGGCATCTTTTCAATTTGCGCAGACTCAAGCAGCAAGTCTACAAATACGAGCGGTGTTGCTGCGCACAGCTGCCTGTGCTTGCAACTTGCAGATTCATGTTGTGCTGTATTCCCACATGGTTTCCGAGGCACCCGCATCAGCAGCACTCCCTGGAACCTGGCTTACAACTGGCTGACGACAGATCTTCGGGAAGTTGCTTTTCGGACTCCGTCCCGATGCGTACGCTGCCAAGGCGCACTCGCATGCTGTGCCACCATTGCAACAGCCATTGCCGCACCAAGGGCAGGCGCGACTACTTGCTGCTTCGTTTCTTCCTGTTGTGCGTGAAACGGCTGCTTGCCACCTGGGAAGCGGTTGTTGTGCCAGCTCTACGGGCAGCACATGTACGGCAGCCAGGGGCAGGGCCCAAAGAAATTTGTGTCAAACTGGCTTCGTCTCGCGGGTGACAGCAGTTACAGCAGCATGAAAGACGGAGGCAGCCACTGTATGGCAACCAGGCCCGTGGTGACGCTTTTTTTGAAGTTTGTGTGACTGCTTTGGTGCAAGGCATCCATCTATGGAGGCACGAGTCTGTTGAGTGGATTCAGACATTTAGAGGTCTTCCAGCGAATCTGCACCAACAGAAATGCCGTCCTTCGAAGGTGGGGTGCCAGTGGCACCGCTGGCACGCGATCCAGCAGCAGCGCTTGCCTCAGTGTCGTGTCACCTGATTGGGCATTCCCCTCTGCCGCATCTGTGGTTCCGAGAAGCAGCATTAGCTTGGTTCAGCAATCTTCCTGCTCTGAGGTTGGCGGTGGCCTAGATGCCGCTGGTCTGACATTCTGAGATCCTGGGTTTGTCCTTGAATGTCAATTTCTAATTCTCTTCTGGATTTATGAGCTACTTCTGCCGCTATTCCTCCTACTGTGCCGAAGGCCGGGGCTGCACCGCCGGATGCTCAGAGTCTCTGCAGGGACGACCCTCAAAACCGAAGAGAAAAAGCTGAAAGCCGATCCATGAGTCAATCCAGCATGTGCCTGCTATCGCATGTCTTTGTCATGGTGCGCCCGTCGAGTTAGGGAGCTGACGCCATGAATTCAGTTTCTCTGCAAAGCACGATCATTCCGGAGGCCACTGCTTCGCGACATCAACAGCTACGCGCATGTGCCTTGGCGGCACATGTGCAGGGCCTGCGCTTATGCCTGCGTGTCTCGTCGATGCACAAATGCCAGCTATATGCCTTTTCAGAATGACATGATATGACATGCAGGCTTCTGCAGCTGCTCAGCAGGTTGGACTTCTTGGCAACTTTTGATTCAGCCTGCGCAAGTTTGCAGTTCGATAGCTCCAATAATCCTCTTTTGTTGTACTTTCATGCCATGTGTCCTTTGTCGGAGATCTGTCGTGCTTTAGAAGCAGTTTTGGCCTGTCGTTCTGTATGATCTGGGCCTTACCCTTGTTGCGTATCTATGATTAGTGGCCTTGAGGACTCCTGAAGCCCAGGAAAAGACGGGTTTGGTTCAAGCTCTTGATCCAAGGAAGATGTAGTTGAATCTTCCCGCAGCCAACTATGTCGGCAGGCGGCTTATCCGGGGTCTAGTTATGCGGCCGCCGTTGCTGCTGCTCACGGCCAAGAGAATCCAATGCCATTGCATCACATTACATCCGCATGACTTAGTCTCCGAGGCTGCAGCCCACGCACCAGGTTGGGTTTTTCGCCTGCGCCCTTGATCAGAGGCAAATTCCGATTGAAGAATCCTTGCAGGATACCCGCCTGCACAGTCGCAGAGCTACGTGGGCACGGTGCTTGGATTCCGCAGGAACGCAGAGTCTGGTCCGCAACCTTCGCTGAGGTCAGCCCTATGCTGGAAGCCAGCAGCCATACGTGTCCAGCCAGCAGGCTATTATTGCCATGCCAACTTCAGAAGCAACATGTGAAGCTGACATGCAGGCGTATGCCGGAACTGGGCAGTACTCGGCTGCGGGTCAGCAGGCCGCAGATTGTGTATATATATATATATATCTATATATTTATGTATGTACATATGTTCATATGTAAATCTGTTCATGCGTGTCTTGCGGTGATTTCTTTTCAGCGGCTCTTTCGCTTTCTTGGCTAGGCTGCCTACGCGGCGGGGCCCTGCTCTCAGAGTTGCCTTTTTCAGAGATTTCAGTAGCTGTCAATCAGCAGGAGCTGTCACAATGGTCAGGCAGCAAGCCTATCAAACCGCCGCTGCGACAGCAAGCAGTGCGGTGTACCCACCAGCAGGAGGAGCGTACCCACCACAGGCACTTGTCGGCACGTTGAGCCTGCGACTGATCCTCAACAGAGTTGCAGAAGGCACAGTCTGGTTACGGTGCTCCACCCGGGTATGGAGCAGCTGTGAGCCACCCATTCGCTTTGCCTTGGTGCTTCATCTGTACTCCTCAGTATATCCCCGCTTGCAGTTCTTGGTCAGAAGAATCTTGTTTGAGGCACAGTACAGCCAGCAGCCCACATCATATCCGACAAACCCAGCGACTGCTCTCGGCTGAGAATTGATTTCATGCAATGCTAGCAGCCATCCCTCAAGTTGGACTTGCAGGCGTATGCTGCAGCGGGCTATGGCCTTGGGCAAAGTGGCGGCCTAAAGCCAGGTAGGCTTCGAAACTGCCATCCTGAGGAAACAGCTTCATTCTTGTCTTTCCAAACAGTACCATGATCTTGAGTGAGCATGTGACACTGTGACACAGAGCTCATTGCAGATGTCCAGTAGCTACAGCCCTTTTGCTGGATCACTTTGCCTGTACTTGCAGCTAGGCCCGTACAACTACCTTCAGCAGCCTGGATCTGGGGCATCTCGGCAGCTTTCGATGTGAGGACACATTATCAGCCAAGCTGTTTCCAGCAGGTGGTTGCCTATGGAAGTTACCAGGGCGCGCAGAGCCAGGCTCAGTCCCTGCGCGAGTGTGTAAAATCCAGCTGAAGCCCGTGGCAGGTTCCGCAAGCACAGCCACAGCAGTCGCAGCCACATGTGCAGCCCTACACCCAGCCGCAGGCGGTCTGCTAAACACAACATATGGCAGCTGTAATTAGTCCGTTGTCCACTTGACAGGCAGACCCAACTGTTGCGACTGGCAGTCTCGTCCAGTTCTTAAACGTGCCTGAAGCTATCGGCTCCCGTCGCAAATGTATGCGGATCGTTTGATGGCATGGCAACCAGAAGACGTACTTACGTGCATGCTGTTTTTCTCAGGGGCGAGGGCCTGCCGAGAACTCAGTCGCTCTGGAGATGCAGCCTTAGCTTCGATCTTGTCTGACTGAGATTCAGGCAGCCACAGATCAGCAGTCACAACAGCAATACTTGGACATGGTAGCCGCCTTAGTCCACAGAAATGCAGAAAGGGTTGAACTCGTGGACTTGGAAGCACGAGGTCTGGCAGCTATCCGACATGTCCTTGAATGACAAGGCTTCCCGGCAGTGCAGTGCGGATTTTGCGCAGCATGCGGTTGAATCCTTCGGCCCCTGCTCCAGCAATCGTTACCGGCACCTCCTGCACAGCAGCCGCCTGCGCCACCAGCAGAGCCTGGAACCCCAAGCAGCCTGCAGGGCCTGCATACTTTGCAAAGTGCTTTCCCAGTTGCCCTTGCCCCGTGCAACTCGGCTCAGGCATGTTCCCACAGCTAACTGGCAGCGCGATGGTACTGCTGTGGCTGCAGCCGGTGGAGAACCTAATATGGAGAGCATGAAGCGCGATTTGAACGCAGTCTTGTTGCCGGAAGACCTCCCTTAGCTTGCCTTTTTCCCAGGGAGTTCCGCTGCGGTCGCGAACTTGGCACCGAGAAGTGGGTGACGAAAGCTTCACATCCTGAATGGGCAAGGTCTGGAACTCTTTCGACGATGCTGCTGCCAAGGGCATGGCTTTGACCCCAGTCACCCGTACAATCACCAGTGCAGCCTGCGGCGTTGCTCAGGTGGATGGCCTTGTGGGCGGAGACGAAGCAGGTGCTCCTCCACCTCTGCCACCACCTCCTCCCAGCTCCAATACGGCCATGTGGGGGTCTCACTGAGAGGGCATCCGGCGTTTACTGCCATAATTGTTTCAGCCTTTGTCAGATTTTTTCTTGCAAGGAGCAATTAGAGCCATTCTTGAGGTTGTTTCAAGTTTCATTTTCTTGGTCTCACTCTGCCGCGTCCCGGTTTCATCCGGTTTCACATATTTATGGGCTTCGCCCACGGTCAAGCTAGACTTGGCTGCAGGGCAGGAAGCATTATGTCTCAGGCAGAGAAGTGGTGCCACTATGAATGTCTCCTCTGCAAAGTCTCCTCACACTGAGCCGCTCATCACGTCAAGGGTGATGCAGTGATGTGTGGTTGCTTATGAAGACGCGTCTCACAGGGTTCAGTGTTGGGCCTTACATGAGCACATGCTACCAACAAGGCCGATGGCTTCAGGTTTTCATGGTGCCGACACCCTTCCCAACAGGCTGAACCTTGTATCACAACAGGGCCCGCAGCGTGGCAATGCCGATTCTATTTCACCAGCTGAACGGCGGGCAGTCTCCCAATGAATCTGCACAATTCGAAGGTCACGTCCCAGCAAGTAGCTCGTACAACTGTCAGGAATTTCGTAAAGCATTTCGCTAGCAGCAAGGTGTCCACCTTGCGTGAAGATTGCTGGGCTGAGAATGAGTATGAATGAGTTTCATCAGATTTTTGATGAACGTTCGGCAGAAGTAGCCTAGGTCTTGGTTTCGAAAAAGGCTGATGCTCTCCATGTAGCTTGACTGTGGGTGTCAGCTGTGATGAACATCTCGAAGGCCAGCAGTATGGGAGAGTCTAAGAATAATTCCAAGGAATCCTTGAGGCCTATGAATTCAGTATTATACTCCTACATCTGCTATTCATCTGGGCTCAGAGCGGCTGCGCCGCCAAGCTAAGTAATCCTCTCACCAATTGACATGGCCTGGAGCTGAATGAGCAGTTTGATCGGGGAGCATGGTGCAATTGAAGAGTTAGGAGCGACATGTTTACTGCGGGTGCCATACGAGGTCAAGTGTGAGAGCTATGGCAAACAGCTCAGACTTCATGTGTCCACGGACCGCGTTACCGCACAGCCCTGCATTCTATCCCCACTTGCATGCAGGTGTTCGGCCTGAAGCTTGGTCTCCCGAAAGCTACGAAGGCGCACACACTCTGGAGCCATCTGGGAATACACCTTTTCCACTGCTACTGTTCATGTTGTGCAGACGTCGGCTGAGTCTCCGGACAAAAGTTCGAAGGCCTGTTCGGCTTGGATTTCGGTGTGTTTGCCGGTGACATGCGGGGGCTTCAGGCTGAGAGCAGCGGACGCAGTGGTTCCAAAGGTGAAAGGAGTGGAGGAGGAGGCGGTAATGCGCAGAAGACATCTTTCACTTGAAGCAGTTCTGGGGTCTGCGCCAGTGGAACAAGACTTGCAGGCAAAGGAGCGCTTACCGTCAATGAGTTTGTGGCTGCCTAAGAGCCTCCAACCATTGGCAACATGACGCCTTGCAGACGTCTGCTGTCTACCCTGTCAAAGGTAGCTCGCACGAAGCGATATAGAGAAAGAGGGCTTGAGCCTACCAAGCCTGAGCTCATTGCATATGCGCGGTGCTGCTCTCAGCGGACGCAGCACAACTAGGAAGCCTACGACTCTCATGTTTCAAGGTACTTGGGCATAGATCCCATCACAGATGGGGACCTCATGTGGATCGCAGATGAGGCTCAGAGACATAAAGCACGTACCTCATTACATTGTGACACATCAGAGCTGTGCAAGGCCCTTGCTGCGCCGCTTCCTTCTGAGTGGACAGAACACCACGACAGGCTTGTAGGATTTTTCTTTCAATGTAAGTTTGCTAGCAAGCTCATGTGCCTTGCTGCAGTGCTGACCGGGTCTTCTACTACAACGTGCAGACCCATGCCAGCTCATGGACGCATCCGCTTGAGCAGATGCACCGGGACACGTGCGCCCAGCTAGGCAGCCTCAAGGCCGAGTTCATATCCCTGAAAATCGTTTGGAAAAGGATCAGCTACCGCTGGAGCTTATACGCATGGACTTGCAAGTTACAGGGCAGAGGAAGTTGCCCCAGGTACAAGTCCATTGTGCATTATCGCAGCGGCGAGGTCTCCAAAGAGGACAGAATGGCAAATAGTCAGTATGCCGTCTGCTTCGTGAATCGCATTTCTGTCAGGATCAGGTGACTGAACTTGAGAGGCTCAAGCGAAAGCCGGGCGCTTATCTGCTGTACTGCTGTGGCTTTGTGGTGTATGATGATGTATGGTCTGATGCCGTGTCATGCGCAAGGTGCGACGATGCAGAACGGGAGTCTATCAGAGAACTCCAGGCCTGTGCTATCGTTGTCCTGTTCTCTCAGCATATCATGTTATACGTAGTTTTATGCGCAGGCATGGTCAGAGCATACTGACGAGGGAGGCTGGAACATGGTCGTGATTGAAGCTCATAGTATGCATCTCAAAGTGCTCGGCACAAGATGCAGCTGACTCGGCATGGAAGGTCAGAAGTTCTACTATAATCGCGAGAAACAGGTCAGTGCCAGGATCCAACATGTTTTCGCTTTTTCTGGATGGGGCGATTGATGCTTCGACAGTCCATCAGAGACGGTGCTCAGGTGTGGACAGATCCACGACCTGCGCGTTGCCATGCGCTGTCCGCCGAAAGATATGAGGATGGAGTCGATTACAAAACCACATGCTGGCATTTGTCAGGTATCTGCAGATGAGGGCGCTCCGCGACATGAGCAAGCACTGTGGACAGGTGGAAGCCTGTATCAGCTAGCTCTGTTTACAAAAGAACCGTCACCCAAATCGGGTCTGTGTGCATAAAGTCAGGATAGTTCATGTGAATCAGCGCTGTTTACATGATGTTTGGACAGGCTGTTCCTGGGCTTGGCCCGATGGATGATCCACGCAGAGATAAGCTTCGCATTCAGCAGTGTCGACCTCAATGATCTTGCAGGTGTGATGGAACTTGACAGAGTGCATGCGCTTCCCTTGAAATTCCAGCATGCTGAGGATGCTCGTGATGGGCAATGTAGGCCTGGAAGTCTGTGAGAACAAGAGGCTACGTGTATTCAAATCTCTCAATTCTTGCCTGGCAGATCCGCTTGGCAGAAGTACGTACAGCGCTTATAGAAGTGTTGTCATGCAAGTGGCGTGCACGGCTGGCGCCTTATTGCTAGCCCCAAGGCGTGATAAAGCAAAAGAAGAGGACAGCTCCTCTCGAATGGCTGGAGCTGGGGTCCCAGGTGTAGCGGCGTTGGCATTGCTGATCCAGAAAAGTCAAGTGCACGCAATCGGCCAATGGCCTGCGCTGACTCTTCAGGCAGATGCTTCGGCTACAGGCACTGCACACTTGGGTGGAGCTTACTCAGGACAGACAAGCTTTTCGCTGCAGTGCATGGCCGCAGGTAAGGATGAGGAGAAGAAAAAGAAGAAGAAACATAAGGAGGCAGCTGTTGCAAGCAAGCTGCTGCAAGTCCTTTTTCAACAGCCAGCTCATCAGATCCATGTTCAGGGAAAGCATAAAAAGGAAGGCAACGAGGCCAGCTCCACGTCCAAGGCATGTTCAAACAAGACGTCGAATCCTTGTAGGAGCTCTTGGACCTCACCGAAGATGGAGACGGGGACGTAGGCACACGTTTGCGGTTTTCGAACTTTCGGGGTGCTTCATGGAATTCTTGGCATGCAAGGAGCTCCTGACATCTTCAACAAGAAGTCTGGCCTAGACGTCAAGAAGCCATCTCTGTCTGCGGTGGAGGAGGCCTCACTTCTTGTCATGCAGACTTTGCTGGATACAACATTTGGACAGGTGAGACAAGCCCTTGGTGTGCCTGGCAGCAGCAATGCTGGCAGCAGCAACCAGCCAAGTAGGGCGCCAAGTCGAGGCCATGCAGCATATGCAGCACAGGCCCCTTGGAGCCCCAAGTCTGTGTAGCAAATTGTTGAGCAAAGGTCCACATGCTTTGCCCAGTGCTGGTGGTGGCGGACTGCCCAGCATCAACCAGGGTAGTTTTGGCGCACGTCTGCCAACCCCACCAGGCACATGTTCAACCTCTCCATCTTACTCAAATCAGTGGATGCTGTTGGCAGGTGACGGTTTGAGCTCTGTCGGCCGAGCAAAGGTCAGGGCAGGTATTCGTTTAGAGCGGCGGGCCGAGTTCTTTCTGCACTGCACCTGGAGGAGAGTCGTGAATGTATGATCCCTGCCTGGTCTTGCTAGTGCAGGGTTCCAGACTTTAGGACCGAGTTCTTGGCGTGTTGATCACACGTGGGCAAAGCCACATGCCAAACATTAAGAGTCTGCTGCTTGCCACATCAATCCTTCTGTCGGTGTGATGGTGCATGGAGGGGTGGCCACATAAGCACTGTTGTGCTATGTGTCCCATTTTTCCACCCTATGCAGCATCAGTGCACTTGGTGTCTTTGCCACATGTCTTTTGTACCTTGCGCCGTGGGAGGTTCTATAACAAGGTCGAGACGCAATTGCAACAGATTCCATCACGTTATATGCATGTATTGAGTTTGGCAG
>CAJNIZ010044324.1:40174-50839 GCA_905231905.1 Symbiodinium pilosum
ATCATCACCACCACCACCGCCACCGCCACCGCCACCGCCACCGCCACCGCCACCGCCGCCATCCATCATTGCCATCATCATCATCATCATCATCATCATCATCGTCATCGTCATCGTCATCGTCATCATCGTCATCGTCGTCATCATCTTCTTCGCAGCGCAAGACTTTTTGCGGCGGTGAGAAGATCATCAACTTCATTATTGTCATCTTTTGTCATCAACTCATCATGTCATGTCATGGCTATGTTTGCAGTACAGGAGGATTCTGTGGATCATTTTGTTTGCAAATGGGGGAAGCTGGCACCTTGGAGTTTGCAGGCCCAGCCAGCCCTAGCCCCAGCCCCAAACACAAAACAGTTCACCAGTCCACAAAAATGTCAAATTGATTCTGGGCCCGTTTCCTTGAAAAATAGGACATGTTCTCGTTACAAGTCCTTTTAGTATCAGTTAGGTTCCACAGCGGCCTTGGCCTTCCCAGCTTGCATGTCAGGGCTCTGGCGCATCTACCAGTCTTCAGGCACCTCCACATCCCTTGGGCTTCAGATTTTTCATGCTTGTGCTACGCGGTTAGACGTAGCGTTGCCGCTGTATCGGAATTCTCGGCTTTCCTGATATTACTTGGTCTCTTTTCTTTGTGTCTTGAGAGCGCTTGATTCAACATATTGCGACAGTTTGTCGGCAAGAGGCCGAAAGTGTCAGAGCAGAGCAAAGTCAGGTCCCGCAAGAAGGTGTAATTTCCTTCTTGCTCAGACCATACCAACCACACAGGGTATAAACCCTGCCCCTCTCTGAGCATTGGTGCAAGGAAATCAGCCTGAGGTGTGTGCAAGCGTGTGCCGAAGACACCCTAAACGTTTCGTGGCAAGCACAAGTCAAGTTACCAGAACCAAGGCCGATCAAAGGCTAGCTGTCCTTCCTGGGAATGGTTACCCAGGCAGGACCCGCTCAGAATCCTACGAGTAGCTGCAGCTTGAATGTCACGTTGCTGCGCTTCCAGGCTACCTGATACTGCACTGCTTGAGCCTGGATCCCAAATGGTCATGCAACCTCATTTTGACAAGTTTTAGGACGATGCGGTAGAATCTGTGCTGCAGATCATGCACAGGCTGCGGAAACGGAACGAATCTTGGCTCTACAAATTGCCATGTACCCTAAAGGCTTTCTGCCACATGCCCATTGCCAAGTGTAAGTTCCAGCTCATATTTGGGATACCCTGGTCCAAGGCTGCGCTCAGGCGTTTTGCCGTCATCTGCTTATCACAAGCAGGCAGATGCCCAAACATTGCTGAGGAACAGACGCAAAATTGGTTGTCAGCCTGAGGTGGTCAGAGGCTCTTTAGGAGTGCCGCGCTTACGATCGCTGACAGCAACTACAAATGCCTGGTTTCGGAGTGGCAGAACATTCTTGACAGCCTTTGATGTTTACATGAGCAGCAGCCAGGTCTCTTTTTCCTCTGGGCTGTCATGCAGCCAGGACGCGAGATATCGGAATCCTTGATGGCACCTGCAGCAAGAGCGGTGTCGAGCAAAACGCAGTTTAGCTGAGCTGTGAGGAGCCAGACACGAAAGGGCCAAAGCACCAGCTTGTCCCAATGAGACTCCACTCATAGAGCGGCTTGACGGGAACTTGCTCGAGTGCGATGCAGTGTCATGCTGTCGCTGCAAGCTGCCTCATGAGCCAGTCCTGACCCGACGAAGGTGGCTCTCTTTTCACCTCGCCCTTTTGAGCGCCCAATTAGAAGTTCGAATGGTTAGATTGCACTCACTGTAACATCGAGAGAGTGCGCCAGTTGCCAAGCAACATGTATTTACTATTCCCTGCTTCTTTCAGCTCTGTTACGTGCTAACAGTGGGGTTGCTCCTCTCTCCGTGGGTTTCTTTGGCTCACATTGTCCACAGGATTCCAAGCCGATGTCAGTGCTACGGTATGTAGTCTACATTTACACGTATTTCCAGAAGAAGCTTGGAATCCAGAGCTCTGCAAATACTCTGCTGGTGCATGCAGAGCTTGTTTCACCAGTGCCCACCAGGAATTGTCTACCACTTCCCGCAAGCTACACAGCTTGCTCTGGAGGGTAGCTAGCAAAGGTTCAATAGCCGCATCTGTTCGGTATTCCGAAGACTCTCACACTGTTCCCCTACTGCCTTCTCCTAGTGCAAGTTGGCTCCTTTGCTTGAACCCTTGTGCGGTGCTAGCTGCTTTTTAGAAAGGCGAACGCCTTGTTTCACTGAGGAACCATACAGTCTACCACTATTATGTATTTTGGCCAAAAGGCGAGCTAGGGCCATACAGACAAGTATTCATTTGCTGCCTCTGCCGGATGATAAGCTACTGTACGCACATTTCTGGGTCACTATGTGTTTTTCTCTTGCCCTGCTATCTTGTGGACGTTGAAGAGCTTCGACACCTGCAAAGATGCTGCAGCATGTTTGAATTTTAGCACGTCTTTGCCGCCTCAGATTCCGGCATGGCCATACGGGACAACCCATATTTCGCCGCAAGCCAAAATTGCCGACTGCATGAAAGCCTTGTCTTCTGGCCACGGGCTTCAGCGACTAGTGTAACTTGAATCGCGTGCTGTTGGCTCTAGAGCGTAGGTGGGCCCTCACGCACGCAGCGATGCAAAACCACAACATTACTCCAACAAACCAGACCACACGAACTCAGAGTCAACATGCTTCGTGATGGCCTGAAACATCAGATCCGTAAATTCTAAGCATAAATAAAGAGCTCTGGACAGCCGGGCCAAAAGTTGTTAGCTAAGCCCAGTGCCTCTTTTCAACGGGCTAGAGTTTTCCACGGCATTGCTGGTTTGCCGGAGGCATACAGTTACTTTGCTGGGCGTGATAGGATCCTTAGCTGACCTGCTTCGCTAGTTCTGTCTCCCTGCCTCTCCCTTTCTCCATCTCCCTCTTCCTCCCTTTCGCTCCCCTCACTCTCTGACCCTCCGCACGGCTGCCCGCTCGTTTGTCTCTCTGCCTGCCTGTCTGCATGTCGGTTCATATGTCCTTCTGTGTGTCTGTCCGTCTGACTTTCGGCTCTCATGGTTTTCATCTTACTCATGTCTTTCTGTCCGTTTATCTCCGTCTGACGACCATTTTTCTCCGTATCGCTCTCGGTCACCCGAGCCCGTGCTTCCTCAGCTCACATCCAACCAAGACAGTGCTGCCCCACTGTCTGCTGCTTGTTGGCACCGCAGGCTTTGCTTTTCAATCATGGTGGCTGCAGATAGGCCTGCCATGCTGGGCGTGGGTCCATGATTCGTTCGCTTGAGCGCCATTGCACAGGGATGTTGCTATCATCAATACGCCGTCGCCCGAACCGAGGCCAGCCGATGCAAGCATGTCTAAATGTATTACATATGCTTACATATGCTGCATCATGTGCTCTTGAAGGGCTAGCATTGCAGGAGAGCGGGTTGTCTCGCCTGAGCTGCAATCGTTTGTTGACACTCTGATTCAGCAAGGTCAGGCAAACTAGCCGCTGATGGTTTTGATGGTGAGTACGGTATTGAAGTCTGAACCCGTCTCATGCCTTGTCACTCAGATCCAAGCTGCAAAGTCAAACTCGCAGAGATATCTCATTGGAAGCACATTCCCAAACGTAGGGCTTGCTCAAAGGCCATCCGTAAGAAGTGACTCCTAGGAAGCTTCGATGGGCGGACATGGTTGACACCCCCGAAGCGCCTGACAACCAGGATCGCCAGTTGGTTCACTTCGAGGGGCTTCAGGTTTGCACTTGCTAAAATTCGTGCCCTGGGTGTGGATGTTGTGAGACCAGCCTCGGTGTTCAACAGTTCCGCGTTCAGCAGTCACAGCTGCTTCCATAGAGCAGATTTTTTCAGACTTGATGCAGCCATCGATGCCAGAAGGATGCCTAGGGTCACACCTCTCTTTTTTAGCAGCTTCAGCGCAGGCAGATTGGATCCAGCGGATTTCGAAGCAGCACACAGTCACCTGCGACATCAAGATAACACCGTTTCTCAAGCAGGCCCGGGAAAAGTCTCTATGAGCTGTTTGGTCTGCATGGAGCGAAAAGTTGAGGCGGATGTTGGAGTCTGTACCCCCAAGCCGCCTCGTCCGGCCGTGCTCATCTTCACGCAAGAGGAGGGAGCACTCAGCTGTTCTGAGATGCAGTCCCATTGTTCAGTGCTCGCATTGATAGCCAGGAGGGCGACATTGATGAGCAGGAATGGGAGCGCAGAGCTGAGATGCGCTCGAAGGCTCGGTCTTAAGCAAGTCCCGTTGCGTTTGAAGACCGGGCATTTTCTGTGAATTGGATGCCTCACATGGAGCAGGCGATCGCACAATGCACAGGGCTCAGTGACCTGTTTCTCTTGACAAGGTCCTCTCAAGACATTTCTCGTAGGCAAAGCCTTGCCCGAGTATCAGAGGCGCAGCACGGCGCAGCTGTAGTACTTGTAACAGGATGCGTTGCGGGTGCGGACAGGTTCAAGGACCTCAAATCGAGCTCCAAAGAGAAGGATGAGGAACCAGGCACGCCGAACCCGATGGAACCGCCCTCAGCTTTGCAACATGGGTCACTTTGAGGCCGCTCGCAAGATCTCTTTAATGTTTTTGCTCCAATTGCAAGCTACAAGATGATCACGCTTCTGAATGCTGGCTAAATGCCATCAGTTTAAAACTAATGCCCATGTGATGCACAGGATCGGTCCATCAGCAAGAGGCACTGGAAGAATCTTGCCTGCATGAAATTAGCCCGTTGGAGACTTGACAGGTGGTGCCTACGTAGCCAAATTCAGTTATGTGACTTGTGATTTTGAAAAGTGATAGTGGAGTCTTGGGCTGGACTGCCTCAGCTACAGAGGTACAATCTCTTGCTGGGCTCAACAATAATCCGCGCTGATTTGAAGAAGCTGCTTGTCCAGACGTCGTTTGCGACAAGGTTTCTTCTGCAGCAGTGGCGTTCTGAGGCAGGTGAGATGGATTTTATAGACTATAAGCCATGGCTACAGGCCATGATCCCTTTTGCAACAAACCAGCTTTCGCCTGGGTCAGATTCAGAAGTGCGCCAACGAGCATGCGGAGTGTAATCAGGCGGGTGCTTAGAGCCGAAACAGAGCGGTGAACTTATTCCTGATGTACGGCTGTATTGATGCTGGCAGCTGGCATCATATGTTTGCCTCAATTCTGTTACTCCCTTTCTTATTTACTTGCTGAAATTCATTTTCTGACGACGCCTTGGGAGGTGTGATCTGGACAGTGATGAGGCATGACAGCAGTTGCATTTGTCGAGTCAGCTTGGATGCGGAGAGCTAAACACGCCATTGACGCAGGCAGCAAAATTTCAGGCGGGAGTGCTGTGTCAAGTTGCTACAGTTGTTGTATTGGAGGTAAGGGTGGTGCCAAATCAGAAAGTCCAGGCGCCTCCACGATAATGACTGCAATCGGACGGTGTCGTGCTCGGTGACTTGAGACACTGAAGACTTTGCCAGACTGTGAGTAGCACTGGATTACACGACATGTCGCCCCATATTGCCCAAGGTGTTCCATCGGCAGCGTGGGGTTTGTTGCTGAGGGCACGTAACGTCATGATTGAGATTTAACGAATCGAAAGCGCTCACACGCAAACCGATGCCAACATCCATTGTTTCAAGCTACGTGTTGCTTTCGAGATGTGTCTGACTAAAAGCACCTAAGTGGGGACCAAAATGGGTCACCAGCAATCTGAGGGCATTGTCCAGATGAGTGGGAGGATTCCCCAGAATGGTGGAGGAGAGTTATGGGGCGCAATGTTGACATGAAGATGCAATGCCACTTATTGGAGCCCTTCCCATGTCGCTCAACTAGATTGCAGTTGATTTTATTGTGATGTCGCGAGTGATGGTCGGTTTTCTTGATCAAGCAATATGTCTGTTTGTACTGGACTTACCCAGATCACTCACGGCTTCCATGTATGTTACATAATTGTAGCGTCGCCGCAGGCGGCGTTGCCGCATGTGCTTCCGCAGCTACTGCGAGTGTGATGTCTACACGCCAGCGTGTCATCATGACCTCAAGATGATGTCAGACTTGAATACAAGCGGAGCGATGAAGCTGCGTATGAGGCTTGCAATCTGCCAGGGACCATGCCTGGGGCAGGCATGCCAGATGCGGTATTGGCCGCAACGCCGTTCCGCGGAAAGAGAATACATTGTGGGGCAGAATGCAGTTTGCGATGGCGCTTGCCTGAGTCTAGCGATGGCGCTTAGCATAAGAGATTTGAGCAGGTTTGGCCCAGAGCAGTGGCACCCGGTTCTTGATCCGGGTCAGCCATGGCCGCTTCAGGCCAGGGGTCCGGCAGCAGTTGGCATGATCCTTTGATGGTTCTTTGCAGGTGCGTGGAGCCTGCAGCTCCTGACAGTCCTTGCCATCCTGTTACAGGTGCTGCAGCTCATACATTTTGAGTACAAAAACGTTCCATGGCCTCCTTAGGGGCATCTTCCGGAGGTGCGGGCTGATGTTGCCTTTGTGTCAGTCCCTGGGGCAGCCGTCCAGAAGAAGGCCAGCAAGCCATTTTTGTTCCAGTACGCCTTGCCACGAGCATGGCAGCGTGCAGCCAGAGAGAATCCAAGCATGTGTTGGAGGAAGTACGCTCTGTGCGGCAACTAGCAGATTTCCAAGCTTCGGCGGGCACAGGCCTTGCAACTGACAGATGCATGCAACTTTGTATGTCGTTGGTTGAGTAAATTGCATGGTTGCATGGTCTAGTTTCTGCAATCAATTCTCTTTTGAGTTGCGCTGATCTGCATCGACGGCATAGATGCTGCGCAGTCGCGCAGGGTGGTCTGGCAGCGCTTGCGCCACGCTTGCCTCTGCCGGCATTGCCGTGACTCTGGCCCTGTGGCATTGGCCTGAATTGTTCTCTTAGTGGTAGAACGCATTATAATAATGTCACGGTATTACATTGCCATGTATTTTACTGTTTGATCTCTGGCGGATCAATGGAGCAGTAGCCAAGTGGCCGAGGCGTCGATCCAATCGTGACGCGTCTCTAGTCACAGCCGGATATGCCCCGGCCAAGAATAGGTTCGAGCGTAAGTGGTGGTCTGGCACCCAGAATTGCACAGGATAGTTCCCACAGAAACGGGGGGAGGTAGCATTCTTATCGCAGCACAAAGGGAGCAGAGCTTTATTTGCAAGGTACGTTGAGGAAACGCGGGACCCCACGACTCTGCCGGTCTGGCAGCGTGACTACCGTTTCGGTTTCCAGGCGGGTTGTGACTCCTTGTGCACAAGGGGCAGGTAAGCGAACACGTAGATCTGGGTGGTCTCAGAGTTGCCTGGAGTGTCTTTGCCACATGAAGGAACATACCTCGCATGATGGCAGCTGCTCACGTTGCAGGTGCTCAGACGAAGCATGGTTGAGGCGCGCAAGAAAGGCCGCCTTGCACGCCAATCATTCAAATCTCAACCTTGTGCTTGTCGCATGTGTGTCGCAGCGTCTTGCTGCGTGTTGTGACGAAGGTGAGAAAATCTTCTGGGACGTGCGCGTTCTGCATGTTGAGGAGAAAGGCCGGCTTGCAAGCTCACTCCCCCGTATCGCAGTCGTGCTGTTTGGACCGCACTTGTTTTAAGTTTACAAGCCTGAGGTTGCAGGGTTGAGATGCTCAACTCTGGTCTCCTTGGCTGGATGCCACGAGGCTAGCTGTTGGACCTTTCCTGCTCTGATACTGGCAACGTTTACTGCTTGCGTTGGTTCATCAGAAGGTGCTGAACTTTATGAAGTTGGGGTTTGCCGAAAGCGGTGAAGGGTAACGAAGGGTGCCTGATGCAGGCCAAGAAGGCCAAGCTTCCTTCGAGGACCGACCCAACGTGGGGGACGAATTGAAGGCGCCTGATTTTTCAAGTGACCTGGCAACTGGAATTTCCTCTGACCTCCTCATCTGAGAATCTCATGCCACCCTCTTAAACAAAGCTTAAGATCCGTAAGCAAAGCCGCTGAGCCGTTGATTGCAAATTGAGCTGTGTGAGCGAGACGCCAGGTATGTAGAGCCTGCGCATGATGTCTCGCCAAATGTTTCTGTCAAGGTGGAATGCCTGGCCTGCCCGATGCAGCGCGTGAACAAAGAGTCATGGCCTCAGGATTCCTTTGTACAGGCTCCTTCCGCATGTTTACCTTCGTAAAGTTGAACAGTTGTTGTCACCGAGGCAGAAGTACAGCCCTTGGCCAAACCTCTACCGACGCCCCCACAAGGCCAAGTATATTTTTTTTACACATAAGCAGTAATTCTCTGAGCGGATGCTGGGCATCGCTTTGTAGTTGCTCCTCTTGCAGTTATGGTGAGAGTGGCTTAGTGCAGATACACATGTGCTTCTGCCTGAAAAGTCTATTGCAGGCGCAGCCTATCTTCTCCCACTACATGTGGTCACTTGTCTTATCTCAGGCTTTTGCATCATAATATACATATGTATATATATATGTATATATATATAATAGAGCCGATAGACTCGTGCCAGATTCTTCAGCAGCTGCATGAGCTTTGCGGTGTCAATTTGTCTTCCCCGTTGTCCCGATTTCTCGCTATTCCAGGGTGTCCACTTGCACATGTGTCTGCACCTGGGCTCTCAAGTCATGTGTGGATTCAGAGGGAGTTAAGAGAGTGAACCCATTTCTACAACAAACACACCTGATAGCCACCAGCTTGCAATCTTCAAGCTCGTTGGCTTGCAGCAGAGATAATGGAGGCCATACATTCCTCACTGCTCTGGCTCCTACTTAAGGCTGGAGAAGCAGAGGGCCATTGCCAAAGCCCAGGAGCTCGAGGTGTGGAAACCTTGTGCGACAATAGTAGTAATAAACATAGCTATCGTAGTAATAGCAGCCATAATACTTGTAGCAGCTAGAATAGAATTACTTAGATGTTGTTACCTCGTCAGACATGCTGCCCACCTGCACAGGCTGGTATGATCATCGATGCCGTCGCTTGGATGAGATTGCTCTGCGTGTCGTGACGGTCCACCCTTGCTGCTCGCTCTGCGAGACTCAGGTCGTCCACGCGCACTGCCCAAAAGGGCTGGCTGCTTCCCAAGAGTTTCTCTATGCTAGCATAACTACCGATGGGACAGACGCATTCCAAGACAAATTTGAGGTCATGACGCTTGATGGTCCAGAAAAGCCAAAGGGAATGCTGGACATGGTGGACATCTCTCGCAAGGCAAGGGCCTAACTTGTGGTGGACAATCATGGACATCTAAGTCCCCCCATGACATCTGACAGAAATCCGCGCACAAGTGGGTTGACAAGATGTTCCCCATTGGCACGAAGATGAAATGCTACGTTGCAGCTGCCTCAGAGTTCCTTTCCAAAGTTAGCCGTCACTGACTTGGACTTTTTGTCTGGCAGTCCTTTGGTTGCTTTGCAACTGCACATGAGCAGGAGGGTTCCGGAGTGAATATCTCTGGAGACTAGATGGAAGGGTAATCGAGAAGTGCTATGTCACCGCAGTGGAGACTTACTGCAAGATAGCTAGGAGGAAACCTGTGTCCGTATAGTATCTGTGATTGTGTTGTAGTCTTTCTGTCCCAACTTTTTGATAGAAGCTTCCGTTGGGCTTTGTAATTGTAAGGTCCACGCTGACAAGAGGAGTGGTCGCATCACCCTGTCGACGAAAGAGTTCGAAGATGACTATCACGTGCCTCCCCAAGAGAGCTTGCGGCCTCCTGGACCTTGGGAGCACCTGCAGCACGGCAGGTGGGATGGATGCTGAGTTTCCCAGAGCGATGCTTCGAAATGGCTGAGGAGGCAAGCAGATGTTCTGGCATGTTCTTACCTCTTTTGCCAGAACATGCTAGAACGCCAGCCATGTTCTACTATGAAGTAGCTTTGGATGTGCCTCCTAAAAAACGGAACTGTCTTAAATGCTCTCCGCTAAGTAGATCTTTGCTCAACTTGCCTGCGAGGCTGTACAGAGGTATCACCGCAAGCTGGCAGCTCAGGGTGTGGCTCAGGGTGTTCGTGCTACATCTCCACCAGATGCTTATTTTGGAAGCCTGTGTTGTTTGCCATCTCAGGAGGAGCGCCTACATTGCGTGGCTGCAGCGGTGAGGTTGGATGTGTCTCACTTCCTCAATGCGGCCTTGACAGTTTCGGGGTACACTTGCAGACTTTCACAGTCTTTAGCTGGATCACAATCCTTGCGCATCCAACACACAAATAAGTTTTCCATAGGTCTTGCGCTGCTGGAACACAGAGTAGAGATGCAAGAAAAAAGCTATCGCTTCGCATAGGACAGCTTTGCTGGCTGTGAAGGTTAGCAGCCTGGTAACCTGTTGCCGAAATCCGCCAAGCATATCCGAATTCGTCGCCCCTTTGACGATAAATCGGCCAAAAGAAATGCATACTTGCTTCAGTCATGCTTTATTTTCGCCTTTCCATGTTCAGTGTTCTACATCCAGCGCGAGGGTCGGCAGGTTCTGAAACTTCAAGGCATGCAGCTTTAAGAGGTGAACATGGCGACGAGCAATTAGATGGATGAACCTCTCACCTCTACGATCTCGTCCACGAAGAATGAATCGGAATCTAGTTTTCTGTAAGTTGCTGCTGGCTTCAAACATTTTACGACTCTAGCACTCAGCATTGAAGAGTCAAAGCTCCATCCAATCCAATTTTCCATCACTCATTGCAGATTCAACTTGAGAATTGCATGATAGGCCTTCGGCTGAG
>CAJNIZ010044325.1:7597-50837 GCA_905231905.1 Symbiodinium pilosum
CTCACCGTGCCGTCTTGGCATGCTCGTTCAAAACTCTAAGTTATGCAAGCTACACACTTTCCAGCTTTTGTTTGGGATTGCGTTGTACCCACATACCCTCATTCTGCACGACTCCGTGAAGCCAAGCCTTGGCTGCCCCTCCCACAGGCACACCCGGAGACAGCATAAAGAACCAAGGAAATCCAATCCATCTTCCGTGCTGATGGGCCTCAATCCTCAACCGTGCAACTGCGTCAGGAGGTTGACCAGAAAGCGAGTCTCCGCGGGGGCAGGCGTGCTGGTGGTAAGAAAACCCTCATCTAAGCTCCTTGCTTTTTCCTTCCCCAAAGATAGATATTTTCATGCGACGAAAATATGGGGGGGTTTCCTTCCCTGTTGCTTGTTCAGGCTTTCTTGAACGGGTTCCAAATCATACGAGCATCGTGTGAGATAGCGACTAGACGGCATGAGGGCTTTGGGATTGTTGGCACTTTTAGAAGAGTTGCCTGTCCGGTAATCGGATTTTCTTGCCTCATCTCCATAAGGAGACCACATGCACTACGCTCGGATGTATCCCTCGATCAATCACTCGAACCAAGGCACATGTTCAAAAATGTGTTAGACCGCCTGACCCGCAAACTCTGAAACTAATCCCTTGCAATGCTCAGCCCCCAATCCCTATAGTGGAAACCCACCATGCCAACACTAACCTCACATCCGAGACTGATGAGCTAAAACGGCTGAAGTCCGCTCTTGCCAAAGTTGGGAAGTTGGTTTCATGTATGCAAAACAAAGATCTCAAACCCCAAACCATCCTAGACTGACGCCCTAACTACATCCCGTAATCAGGTACACTCAGAACCCATATAGCTTGATGAACGTTATTTCGCAAACGCGACACCAACCTTTCAAGAGGGGGTCTTCATGATATCATGTGGTTGTCACATGTCAGGGTACGTTTTTCTTGACACCCAAGTACTCGTGATTATGGTTTCATGGTTCCGGCGTAGCTGGGAGTTGCCGCCAAGACAAATTTCTTCAATCCACGGGCAAGTGTGTGAAATGCAGATAAGTCGCGGATGGTCTGGAGCGGTTTGAGTAAAGTCTAAACTCTTCCCAGGGGCATTGTATCGGAGGCAATGTAGGTGATTTTTACAGGGGTCATTGAGGCGGGATATTAGGAGTTTTTTTCACCATATTTCATTCGGAGGTCGAAATTGGGGAACATTGCGCTTAATTCACATGAGCTTTTGCAAGCTTTGACAGCAAGAGCTTTCCTCAGTCCTCCCTACATCCGGCAGGCCCTGAACCTAAACCCCAAAGTCCATGAACCCAAGTCGGGATGTCTGCAAAATCACTCTGCAACCCGACTAAGGACCAGCTGCTTTACAGAAACCTTAAAGTTAGGGTAGTGCAGGGTTTAGTGAATCTCTTTGTATTCAAAACCTGTTTCCCTCCATTATCTCCAGTATCCCGGCATCTACAAGATAAATAATTGTTGTCGACAGATCCAGCAGCTAGGTCTCATAAATTTGATACGGGTACTTTAGGATAGGAGCACCCGAAGTCAGGTCCAGTCGTTCCCGAAACCCGAAACCGTGGGATTCTGCAGAGTCATAAGCAGCTAATGCTAACCCGAAGCGTTGACGGTTTAAGGTTTACAGGACTCATACACCGTCCTTCACTTTGGACCCCTGTATAGAAGTACCGGCTATGTAGGTTTGGGAGTATACAATATCGGTATATAATTGGTCTTTTAGGGTAGGTGTAGCTACAGCCGAACTGGAGCACAGACATCCCCCTTGCGTCTGTGCTCGAAGGCATGCAAACCTAAACCCAATGTTTCCACGCAGTTTACGGCTCCGGATTTAGGATTTTGGGTTGCCCGACAGGACGGACCGAATGCCGGAGTTCACTCTTCACCTGTGCAGAAGCTGGGCATTCAGTAGCTTTGTGTATTTTTTTTTTTTGGCGGGGTGCACTTTGAGGGACCGCGCACGTAGGTGATAGATTATTTCCCCTGAATAAGCCCGCGATAACCCCGCCGCAACCTTTTCAAAGTAAGCCACCTAACCCAGTATTAGGCTCATGTTCCCACAAAATATACCTTAGTGAAGAGGGTGCTAGACGTAAACCCTACACCCTAAGCTAGACCGTGGGGCGCGCGGTCTTGGGGGCTGGAGGGTTTAGGGTTTAGGGTTTCGGGTTTAGGGTTTGTCGTGCTTCTGACTGCGGTTGCGATTACATCTCCTAACCTACCCTGAAACGAAAATTCGAAGTGCACTAAACACCCTCAACATTATTCTCTGGGGACTCTGAACCTAAAATTTCCTAAGCCTTACGTATTTTCTACGCCAAGCCACAAAAACCCAAACCCTAAACCCTAAACTTTCCTAAGCCCTACGTATTTTCTAGGCCCCCTAAAACCTAAACCTCAAAAGTCTGTGCAGCCAAGGAAGCGAGTTGGAGCAGCTCATTGGTACGGGCCGCTACACCCAGGATTAAATTTGTTTAGGGTTCAAGGTTTAGGGTTTAAGGTTTAGGGTGTAGGGGTTTCCCAAAATTCGGGGCCCCTGAACGCCAAGAGTTAGACAGATACAGGGGTTGTTTGTAGAAGCCCTAAACCCTAAACCCTAAACCCTAAACCCTTGGAAAATGCAAATACCCCCAGGTTCATAGGCAGTAGGCTTCAAGATGGAGTCCCTAGACCCTAAACCCTCAACCCAGTTTAGGGTTTAGGGTTTAGGGTTGTAGATCGGGGTTGTACTTCAAAATGTGCGAAGGTTGACCTTCCTTGTCCGAATTATCATGGCGCCCATATGAGCGCTCATATGAGCTATAGTCTAAGCTCCTTACAGGGGGCATTGTGGGGAGTAGTATTGTAGGGGTCAAGGGGAATAATAGGAGTTCAAAGTATGGCTCACATGAGCAGCAGTTAAAATCACCAACCACAGGGTCAGGTCTTCGGCGCACATGGTTTCAGCAGCTGGCGTTGGAGACAGCATAGCCGAGACAAACAATGACATCGGTTGGCAGGCTCCTCAAGACTATGCGTACCTTCGAGGGATTCCGGGCAAGAATGATCGTGACGTTTACGAGTATGAACGCCGTACCATGTGGTATATTTGCTGAAATCGGGAGACGGGGAACCCAATCTGCACCTCCAAACAGCCGTTACTACAGGGACCCCAATTGTGGTAACACACACACACACATGTTGCAGGTGAGGTTGCCACGTAGAGGATCATAAAGGCATACAAATGGTGGGTGTCCCGTCTGCAAGCTCTGTAAAAAAAACCTTGTCCTGGCGAACCTTCAGCCCCAATCCCTGCCCTTCAAAAGAATCTCGTTGCAATTCTTAAGCCCGTAGCCTACACCTTACACCCTAAGCCGAAACCAAATTCCTTAGACGAGTGCAGCCATGCAGCAAGGGTTGGTCGCCCAGCTTTTCGCCACCGCCGCAGCCTACCGCAAAGATCGGGGGTTGTCCGGACCGGACAAGGACACTTTGGTGCGGTGAACCGTTTAGGGTTTAGGGTTCAGGGGTGTGGGGAAAAACTTGCTAAGTTCCCCAAGTGAATCCCGAATGGCCTAGGCTGTCCACTGTCACAAGACTTCCTCTCCCTTCACGCAACATTCCGTATGCGTCCTTCTGCTGAAGGTACCACCTTGACACAACTTAAGCCTTCGTGTAATGTAGCGGCTTAAATAATGTGAAATACTATGTTGAGATCTTTCGAGGTACCCTATAAACCCTAAACCGTAAACCTTGAACCTTTAATCCAGCAACCTGACGCTGGTAATTATCCCGATGAATCCCCATTATATGATCCAAGTTTCCATTTTCCTTGTCTTTTGCAATTGACTCTCCATAGGAGTTCAAGGTGTTTTGCTATGGGGTGACCTGGACACTCCACACCTAATGGACCCCAAGCCCTAAACCATAAACAATCCCTTAACCCCAATCCTAAACCTCTGAACCCCTAAACCCCCAAACCCCAACCTTTAGGGTTAAAGGTGTAGGGTTCAGGGTTTAGGATCCCTGTGCCATGTACCGGAACCTAGAACATTCCTCAGATGGGGAAGTCTCAAGGCTAAACCCCATTCGCTAGATGCACAGTACTTGGAGGATTGAGGGTTTTGGGTGTTCAGGACTACTTCTACGTGAAGCAATACAAACCCTGCCTTCAACTACAACCACTTACCCTAAACCCAAGAGCGGATTTACCCACATTATTTTGCCACGACCCCAAGCACAACTACCCAGGAGCCTTCAAGTGGGAGTGCCTCAACATTCGCCCTGACAGAATTCCACAGGGTGACCGCCATAATCTCTGTATGTAATCCCGCTTGGATTTCGAGAAAACAGGAATAGTAGTAATAACAATAATAGCAATAATTATAGTAGTAGTCGTAGCAATGATAAATGTGATAGTAATAGTAATAGTAATAGTAATAGTAATAGTAATAGTAATAGTAATAGTAATAGTAATAGTAGTAAGAATAATAATGGTAGAAGTAGTGGTACTACTAGTAAGAAGTTCCTAAAATGAGGACTGATTGTTGTATGATTCAAATTTAGCTGGCCTTTAGGCACAGAAAGGGACTCAAACACAGACTTTTCGAGGTTACGCTTCTGGCCTCCGGCATACACACGATATTTTTTGTTTGGATATGTGCGGGTTTCCAAAACGGGGGACAAAATGTTCAGAGTGCCGACAATAAAGAGGACCATCGTATTTAGAGTATGTAAAAGGGACCCAAGCTTTTGAACGCACCATGAAACGAACTCGGCTAATGTAGGCTACGGAAAGCTACGCAAGAAACTTTGTGGCTTAGGAATCAAGATTTAGGTTGAGGGGGGTTTGGGATTCCAAGATTTCGGTTCTAGGGTTCAGGATATAGTGCAGGGTTAAAGGGAGAAGTGGAGGTTAAGAAGAACCATGGATCGAAGATGGAAGGTGAAGCAGCAAGATGTCAGCAAAAAAGTGACTGGCTTCCCACTGTGATATTCGAATACCCAGTCCACACCCTAATATATTCGGGGTGCAGGAGGTTGTGAGCATCAGGAAGAAGCCCTCGCACAAACAGCTAGCAAGTTGAAGATGGGCTTCTAAACATCCCCTTAAGGGTCCAAGTACCAATGCAGGATGCCATTTTAGGGACAAAGATTCCTACATTGATACGTCGGGCCCAAGGTATGCGCGTGCCATGAAAACCTGTTTGGGCATGCACTAATACTTGGAGCTCCAGGTTCATTCTTGAACCCTAAACCCGGTTTAGGGTTTAGGGTTTAGGGTTTTAACCCTAAACCCTGAATCCTAAACTAGTACTTTCCATCTTCTTTTCCATTTTGCCCATACATAACTCTAAATGGTCGTTTCCAGTTCTTTTCCATTGTAGCGATAGATAACCCCAAATTGCAGTTTACCTAAATAATAGTTTCCATTCTCTTTTCCTAAGCCCTAAACCCTATACTGCCCCTAAGTCAGCAGAAGCGCTTCCCAGGTTGATCAACCAGTCAGCATACCCGGCATTTCGGTATGCACAGTGATCGAATGCCAGGATCCTTAGATTGATACTATTCCTATTATAATCATTTACTGTTATGGTTCGTATTATTACCACGATGATGAATATTGTTACTATTCTTATTAATTGTTACTATAACTACTATAATTCTGAATACAATGATGAGAGTCACTAGTATTACTATTTGCCAGGATCCTTGGGTTGAAGTGCTTTCGGGTGATTTGATACGTGAGGTACGGTTCCATTCTCTGAAAGGGAGCCCACTTACATTACCCCAAAATCTTACGACCCGTGTAGAGGGGGAATGATTGCAAAGACCCTTATAGGGCATAAGGAAAACTCTGAGCACAGTCTTCAAATCAACGTACACGCGTCTGTGCCATGCCTTCCCCCCAAGTATGTTACCTCACCCACCCGACCACCCAGGCCCTAATCTTCAATATGCCCTCCATACGTGTCAGAGGTGTTCTGTTTCTCTTCATACGTCGTATAGGTCCACTACGCTTCCAAATTAAGAACATGCTGCGAGCCTTCACAACAAGGATCTCATTACTGAAGGGGAACTTGGGGCGCCCTGATGCTTCGAAAGAGTTAGGTGAGCACAGTCCTACACGCCTGTTCTAGGAACCTCTTGTGCGTGCCGCTTTCGAATGAACGAATGTAGATCTCGGACTGAACTGCCCCCATTTTAGGCAGTGTCCATATTCGCAAGTTTCCATAAATAGGGGAGCCCCTTACATGGTGGCACGTCGCCGCGTCAGCGCCCCCGCCCCCTCCCATCGTACCCCCCCACACCCCCCCTACGCCGCAGAAGTGTCAACGGTCACAGGGATTGGGCGACTCGGCTCGTCATCCTCGCAACTGTCGTCGTATTTGGCGGCTCAGAGCCGCCTTTAACTGTCGTCACTTTTAACCCCTGGTGCCATCGCCGCGTCAAAGGTACCAACAATCACAGGGATCGGAATGGTCCTCATCGCGATTTGCTAAAAACCTTCATAAACCTAATGCAAACGGCAAGATCCAGACCACAGGCCACAGGACCACAGGGGGCGGGGTGGGGTAATGGGTTATAAACGCTCTACATACACTATAGACCTTCTTCTAAACACCTTCATTTAAGACACCAGACCCATACCCCACAGGCCACATGACCACGGGAGGGGGGTGGGAGGGGGTGGTAATAGGTCATAGACACTCTACCAACACTGCAAACATTCGACAAACCTCAATTGCGGGGTGGGGTGGTAATAGGACCATGACCATGCGGAGGAGGGGCTAAGGGCGTGGCCAACGCTGCACTAAATATGCCCCAATATTCCTATCCCAATTGTAGGTAGGCCCCCTCTCCAAAAAAAAGGGAAGTTCCATTATGATGGACATGCAGCCATGACAGGAACCTGATTAAAACTAGTATTATACTCGCCCTTAAGAAGATAGAATCTTGCTTCGGGTATAATATAACAAGATCCCCATGTAACCCATATTCTATCTACTTAAGGGGCACTATAGGTTGAGATTGAGCAACTTCTTGGGGGATGGGGTCACAAGCGTGAGTACGACAGGGCTGCCTCCTCCCGCTGCGTACTTCAACTTACCTTAAGTTGCATTCCTTGATGGTTGACTCACTTTTGATTCAATCTGGCAGCCATGCATGGAAGGTACATGCATATGCTATGGACTCCAGAGGGTGCAGCCCCAATTTACTTGAAGGCGGGCAACTAACTGAAGGAGTTCTACCCAATTGAGCCTGGAAGCTCTGTGCAATATCGCCACCCCCGTCGAGTCGCGCCGTCCAATTTTCCAAACCTCCGTGGCCAGTTCGCAAAATAGTTCACGACGCCATCCCGCATCATCCATTCAGGTATGTGGGGCAGCAGCGACCCATCATCGTCGTAGAGGTCGAAGTACGAGATACCGAGCCTTCATGGGACATTGTAAGTAGGTTCTAATTGAAGTTATAAGTAGGCCAACTCAATTAGGTGACTTATAACATCATCTGGGTGGTTGTCAAAATAATGGTCCCTTTTTGGGTACCTAAATATTAGGTGCCGTATTATAATAGGGACCCAAGAAGGGACCATAATTTTGACAACCACCCATCTAGAACCTACTTACGAGAATCCCTGAACTTGCAACTCCTAGCTCCACAGCCTGACATGAAAGCTTCTTGTGATGGCTCTAAACCTGGCTGACCATTTGAGGCTCCTGAACTAACTTAAGGTTTAGGGACTTAGGGTTTAGGGTGTAGGGTACTTAAGCCGAAACCCCCCAAACACTACCTCAACCCTAAACCCCAAACGCTATACCCTAAACCCCCAAAATAGGTGAAATAATCCAAAAACATCTAAAAACTAGTCCGACAGGCCATTATTCTACACATTCCTGGGGTTCAGGTAAACCCTAAGCCAAGCAGCTTGTAGTGATAATCCAACCAGTCTCGAACCGCCGTTGGATACTCTGAAACCTGGCTACTTCATGGAACATGCCATCCCCAAAGGTCTAAGTATCCAATATTTAGGTACTTGGTATATGGGTAATAAGAATTGTTGTACAGGTTTTTTGTAAAGTACATGCTTATTGGCTACTTGGACCCTTAGGGATCTAAACTATGATCCGTAAAATACTGCATCATAGGGAACACCCAAAATGAGGGCTGCATCACTGAGAGGCCCGTTTAGCCTGGCAAGCGTTCGAAACGAGTTGGCCTGCAATGTTCTACTATGATTTAGCGACATCTTCAAACCTTGTTCCACCGAATGCCATGCAACGATCTCTCCAACATCCCACATCGGCCTTGAGCAAGCCACGATTTTGCCTTTCCCTGTGTCCGGGCGCGATCGGAAGGACAAGGCCATTACCTTGGCTTTTTCTGCTACAGAGGGCCCTGCCTGAGCCCCCAAAGTATGTAGAATAATGGCCTTCTGGACTACTTTTAAATGATTTGGGCTGTTATTTACCTACTTTGGGGGTTCGGGTAAACCCTAGACCCTGTAAACCCTAAACCCTAAACCCGAAACAACAGAGTGTGCATTGAATTGCGGCATGACTTCAAACCATACATGCTCAAACACCCAAACCTGGAGCTCAAGCCATGGTCGCTAAGGCAGCTTGGGTGGTGTAAGGACCTAAGTTACTACCATAAGGTGTTGGGTTAAGGGCTTAGGTCTTAGGAGTTTAGGATTTCATTAGGGTGTAGGATCTGGGTTTTACGGGTATTGAGGCCCGAAAATGGGTAATCAGCTGGAAGATCAAATCGGAACTGATTATAAGGGATAGATTGGTGTTATCCTGAATAATTACCAATGTCGTGTTGAGGTCTATGTCAGGTACCAGGTACCCTATACCACATTTGCAGAAGGAATCTAGAACCATGTTGTTGGTAGCTATGTCAGCCCTTACGTACCCTAAACCCTAAACCCCAAACCGCAAAAAACACCACAAACCCTAAACCGTATACCCTACTTACACCCTGAACCCCTATACCAAGTTGCAGACTTCTCAATCTGCAAGTTCAGGTTGAATTGCAAGCCTCCAGATGATGCAGTCACGGCTGCGCCGGCAGGGATGGAGCATCGCACACCTGGATGAAGATGCTGAGGTTTAGGGTTTAGGGGTTCAGGGGTTTAGGAGCTAGATGCTAAGGTGAACTTTCCCTTCGGCTGCAGAACATATTAACAGTTGATCTGGGCATCTACAATGCGAAGTAGTCATCATAACCCAAGATAAACCCTAAACCCTAAACCCTAAATAATAGACCCTAAATAGTAAAGATACTGACTGGAAGTCCAGGTGCGCATGCTGGTCTCAGCCAGGGCGTACACAATGCCTTCAGAGAAATATTCGTTGCCCACATAGCTCGGAAAGAAGCAGGTCACATTCCAGAGAACTGAGGCATTCATTGAGAGGCAGGGCGCAGATGTTGGTTTTCCGCTTTTGAGGCCATGTTCGATGACTTCATCGACGCCCTCCACATAAATCACAACCTGGTAGTTTCCCTCAATAGGGGGTCTCCAATATAGACCCCAATATCCTAGAATCCTTACTATAGGGACCGCCAAAACAGGTACCCCTCATTTTAGGAAACACATAACCCTACACTCTACATTCACCAAGACCATTTGATTTTTCATCTTCTTTTCCATTCTATTCTTCATTAATGGGGGATAACAGTCCTATAGTCCCCCTTAAGTAGATAGAATATGGCTTTGGGTATAGTATAATAAGGTCCCCATATACCCCATATTCTATCTACTTAAGGGGAACTCTAAACCCTGAATCTAAACCCTAAACTCTAAACGCTACACCCTAAACCCTAAATAGTCCGAAACCCTGATTTTCGGAAATCCACCTCCACTTCGTGCCTCCCTTGAAACTCTGTTGCAAGCACCGTGCCAGCTACTGCATGGATCGTCGCCATCTGGTGTGGGGTTCGTGCTGGCCTGACACAGCGGGACACCAGCACCCAGATTCTACCCAGACTTCAGAGAGAAATCCGAACCCAACGACCCAAAGAGAACAATAAGTCCCGCAGACTGGTGAGATTGTTTGAGTAAGGCGGACGTTCTACCAAAGCAGGGAAATCTTGAATCAATTTGAGAGCACTGAAGCTGAGTTATCTGACTGGCTTACAGGTAATCAACCAGCGTCCCTTCAGTAGGCCATGACAGGCAAGCGTGGAGAAATTCGCTTTATGAGATCAGGTGCGGGGTTTTCAGGGTTTGGGGTTGAAGGAACCCTCAATTGAATACATTACACCAACAGCACGGCTAGCCAGAGACATTCTGTACTGTTGGGGGAGAACACGTCCTAACCCCTCAAACTGCAGAACCTCAATAAACAATGAGACCTTACTCGTAAACGGTTAACCCAGAACTAAAAGCACCCATTTCCATGCGGCCTAGTTGTTCTAGCCCGTCTGAAGCCAGGAAAGCCTTACAACGTTTCACTGCCTTTCGTTCGATTCCAATAGTTTAGTCTAGTACGATATACTTGTCACAATATCCTAAGTCCTTGTCAGTAACAGTTGGATAAGTTTTGTAACGTAATCATATACATATATATATATATCTAGCCCTTAATATTGCCTCTAATATACTTGTCACAATATTCTGGGTCCTCTTTGCAACAGGAATTGAGCTGAGCGACTCGAGCTCCCAACCACAGGTAGACATATCTGTGGTTCCTAGGCTGAGTGGGGGATCAGTAGAGACTAAAGGAATATGGTCATGTTCCCTTATTCCCTATAGGTTAAGGGTTTAAGGTTTAGTATATACTAACCACCCCAATTTGGGCGGCTTTCGGGTCTTCACAAGGCTTCGAACTTCCACCGGACATTTCACAGGTGTCTTGGGATCCTAAACCCCAAACCCGAAACCTTGGCGTTTGTGGGCGGATAGCATGAGGCTACCCTTCTTTGGAGCTTCGGATTCACGACGCATGGTTTGGGGCCCAGTGGGGCCTTCTGTTGAGCCATGGTACAGTTGATGGACAAGATCCTTCATGACCCCATGTACCGAATTCCTGGGAAGTAGGGTATTACAGTTCTCACCCCAAACCCTCAACAATCAAAAGTAGGGTATTACACTTATTATCCTAAACCCTAAACTCTAATCCTTGGGAAATAGGATATGTCAGTATACTTGCGGTCGTCCCGGAGTTTGTCCAGCAACGCTGCACGCAAACCTTGACAATCAGCAAGCGTCGCAAGTTCTAAGCTGCTCCGTTCTTCCCCGCTCTGGACATTGGCAGCCTGTTTAAAGATCAATCTTGTCAGTTCTGGAGACTGAAGGAATCCCGAAAGTAGTCAGTATGCTTTTGATTGAGCAGCTCAATCAATCACAAGACCAAACACTCAACCCACACCCGTTCGTGGGATATCACTGAGGCCAGGTGGCAGTTCAACACATGCTGGGGCATTACTTACCTCATTGTTTAGCTAGGAATGAAGGATGGATCCTTGTAGTACTCCCTATATAACCCGTTGTAATCGTTTCCATTTGCTTTTCCATTCCTGCGTTCCCAGCTAACCAAAAGGTAAGACTAGGGGCATAAACGCTTGCGGTCCGGAAGGCTCCTATGCCGACTTGCTGACTTGGTTCTCGCGTCTGAAACGCGCTTTTTGTGCAGGGGCCTGGAATAATCATCTCTGGTGTGACCCCTGGTGTGACCCAGCTCGGACAGGGTGGTGGTGCAAGGGCGGAATGACATGTAGTATGCGCGAGATTCCGAATGAATGAGTCCCTGGTTCACGGCCTGATGGTTACCTTTATTGGAGAACAACAAGAGGCACACTGTAGCACGTCCAATCTGGACGCCTCTTGCACGCGGCCAGGTGTGGTGAGCCTTTGGGCTTCGGTGGACTCGGGTATATGCTGAATGGACCCCGAAAGCTGCACAAACACCTGTCATAAATAGATGGCCAACACCGCAAACCTTGAAACTGGAGATCCTCAAGGCGAACAACCTCAAACTGCTGGCCCAGGGTCCCCGTTGCGACCGACAGAGGCGCGAAATAGCCTCTGCCAGATCTTCCCGAACTCCTTCACAGCAAAAGCATTGGGGTGGCGGATTTTGATGTGCCCCCTGAATCCTCTCAGTCAGCTGCAGCTTCTTCAGCAAAAACAACTATGGTTTGCTGGAGCTTAGGCGCGAGAGTCAAAAGCAAAAAGGTTGAAGCCCGTTGTTCTGGAAGGAGCCTGTTTGTAGAAGCCCTAGGTGGTGCTAGATGCAAGTATGACCTACGGAGAAGTGTCCACTTCACGCAGAGGCTCTGAGGTCAATTTCAACCCGGATCGGGTGAGGCCGGCAACCTCATGGTCAAATTGAGCCTCACAGAGGAAGAATACGGTTGCTGTGCCATCAAACCAGCCGGAAAAAGAACAGGATTTCGGAATGCCAGAGGCTCTGCCTTTGCAACAGCCAAATGTCATACAAGGACAGTGCAATCAATCAACGCATGGATGTTGGGAACTTCAACATGTGCCTTGTCCATCCTGCGGTTTTTTACACTAGGCATGTCTTGGATACGACGACAGCGCTGCGTTGAAGGAAGCAGAAAATCGAGTGGACATCTTGCATTTCAGAAAGTGACAGCCTCGGAAATTATGTGGCTCCGTTCTGCTCCTGAGGATGTTCTGTCAAGGAAAGAGTTACAAGTGGGATCAAGTGGGAATGGCCTTTTGGTCTATTCACGGGCTAGTTTGGTCAAGGATAGGACGGGAACCAGTCTGCAAAAAGCCTGGAAGGTTCCTTCCAGCTCCGAAATCATGTTACAGTTTGAAACCTCAGGACTTGAAGAAAGTGCATGAAGGAAATGGGTGATGCCGTAGGATCGGGTGTGATTCCTTCTATAAAGAAACCCGTGCCTCAAAATTGGAGAAGCCACTGGCAAGTATGTGTAGGGGGCTGTGGTCCCTTGTTGCGTTCCACTTGCAATGCAGCCCCTAAGATGTAGGCTACCCCAAAAAACATCATGATTTTGCCAACCCTCCATGACAACCCCCCTAAACCCTAAACCCTAAACCCTATAGACCCTAAACCCTGTAAACCCTAAACCCAACCCTCCATGTCCCACCGCTCCTACTTCCGGATGCGAGGGTCCGAGGTCAGCCTCCGATGTGTAAAGCTGCGCCAGGCGTATCCTGGGTTGCCATTTAGAGTTTATAGGCCTTAGGGCTTAAGGTCTATAGGATTTAGGGTTTAGGGTTTGGAACTTAAAAAATGTTACCATGATATGTATACTTCGTAAACAAATTAGTTTCCTGTAGAAGTCGCTGAATTGAGCTCCTTAAGCCCCTATATGCGCCCTATGCAGCCCGAATTTTCACGTCGCTTTCCATTTGCTTTCCATTTGATTCTCCACAAGTCCCTATCCCCATACAAGGTCCAACACAATCCTCAACAAAACGATAGTTTCCAACAACCCTAAATCCACTATGGCAAGTTACTGTATGAGTGGTAATTTCTCAAACAGGGAGACCCCAACATAGACTTCCAAATATGAAAAACCCTCTTATGGAGACCCCCCCCCCCAAATGAGCTACCCCTAATTTTAAGGCAGCTTCTTTTCCATTATCCCTACATAACCCCAAAGGAAACCCAAAGTTCCCTTCCATGTTCTTTCCACTATCCCCTATTATATACCCCCCAAAGTAGCCTGAGCACTGAGCCCTGAGCCCTAAACCCTAATCCCTAAATCTCATGTAATCTCTAAAGCCTAATCCCTAAACCCTAAACCCTACATAATCCCTAAACCCTCAACCCTAAGCCCTGAAGCCTAATCCCTAAAACCTACACCCTAAACCCTAACCCCTGAACCCCTAAGTTCCCTAAGAGCAACTTAGTGTCAAGGGAGGCCAGGCTCCTTTGGCTTCGCTGTGAAGCACCTGACTTTGGGCAGTCGGCGCGTGAGGTTTAGGGGTTTAGGGGTTGGAGGGTTTAGGGGGTTGGGGGTTAGAGGGGTTTGGGGGTTGGAGGGGTTTGAGGGGGGTTTAGGGGTTTGTGGGTTTAGGGGTTGGATGGTTTCGGGGGTTGGGGGTTGGAGGGTTACGGGGTTTAGGGGTTTGAGGGGGTTCGAGAGGTATAGGGGTTTGGGGGTTGGAGGTTTAGGGGTAAGCTCGAAAGTCTTTGTCCCCAGTTTAACGCTTTGATTAAGTTGAGGGTTTAGGGCTTAGGATTCAGGGTTTTGGGGTCTAGGGCTTAGGAAGAATCACATGGAAACGAAAAAGATGGAACGTGAAATAGGATCTTGGTTTCACAAGGGGTATGTAATACAGGGATCTAAGGAAATTTTAACAAAAACACGTCACGTAGGGTCGTGAAGAAGGGACATCCTGTCAATAACTGCTCCGTTGCCATTGATGGTTTTACGAGGTAGTTTCCATCAACCAAAACTCTTCTTGGTCTTCTCGTATCCGAATAGCATCCAGGACCCTCCTTTTACTCTTAAGTATGGGTATCTAGTCCCTAATAGTGGGTATTGGGGGGTATATTAGAGGGTAGAGGGAGGGTCTAGCATTCTACCCGACTCTTCATTGGACAAAACTCCTCTTCTGGATCGAAATTCTGCGACATACACTCAGGAGCAGCCCAGTGGAACTCAAATAAAGCCGGTCCCGCAAAGGAAAGAGGCCATGAAAACGCATTGCCAGTTAAATATTTGTTCGGAGGATGTAAGCACATGAGTTGCTACTCAAACAACCCCATATGACCATGCATACCCCATGTGGAACTCCTTTGCAAGCCGATGACTCCCGTTGAGCTAACTGGCGGTAAACCATTGTATTAATTGCTTCCCCCTCATATCAAGCCGACCGCTAATCTTAAATACGGGTTCGCCAAAAAAATCCAAATCCTGAAATCTGCCACCAAGACTATGTTTAAAAGGGCCAAGACTAAAGCTAGTTGCATCTCGGATCCTTTGAATTAGGGGTGGTTTTGGGCACGTCTCTTAAGGATTAGGGATCTCCTTGATTTCCGAGATGTTGATTGCTTTTGAAGGGTTTATATACAGGAATCTGAGCAATAGATTCCAAGGCCCTAGTTTGGAATAGTCCCTATTAAGGCCCAAATTTGAAATAGTCCTTAGTAAAGGCCTATAAGGCCCTAATTTGGAATAGTCCCTGTAAACCCTAATTTGCAATAGTCCATAATCTAGCATGAAATAGTTCCTAGCAAGGCCCTAATTTGAAATTGTCCCTAACAAGGCCCTAATTTGGAAGGGTCCCTAACAAGACCCTAATCTGAAATAATCCCTTATAAGGCCCTAATTTGAAATGGTCCCTGATAAGGCCCTAATTTGAAGTATTCCCTAGTAAGGCTCCAATCTAAAATAATCCCTACTAAGGCCCTAAGTTGAAATAGTCCTTTCTTAGATGTAATTGCATGCTATACGACTTTAATCCGATTTCTATATACCCCCTAATGTTCGGGTCGTATGATAAATACACCCTCCTTAACATTGAACACGGTTCCGAATATTTACATTAGGGGGCGGAGCCCTTTGATTTAGGGGGAAGGGATTAATTATAAGAGAATGGAAGAATGGATCCTCGGTGCTGGTCCTCTACCCCCGATAGTATACTGGCTTCCCTTTCCTTTGCAGGTTCGAAACCGTATATCTTACTTAAGCCCTAAACCCTAAACCCTGAACCTAACACCTTGCACCTTAAACCATGAACCAGCAACCCTGAACCACTAGGGAGGGTTCCATGTCATTTTCCATGTCATTTTCCATGTTCTATTTTCCGTTTGATTCTCCAGGAACCCTATATATGTACAACCCAATATGACCCTAAGTGTTATTTAGGCCTCACATTCTCTAACCCTAAGCTCAAAAACCCTAAACGCCAAACCCTAAACTCTAAACCGCGTGGGGCACCATCAACATGATCAAAACCGTGTCGGGACTAAAGCGCTCGGTGAGATTCCTCCTGGGCTATGTTTTTAGCTTTCGGGTTTAAATGGTTTACAGGGTTTGCAGGGTTTATCGAATGTATAAGGTTTATAGGGCTCAGAACTTAGGATTCAGGGTTGAGGGTTTGGGTTGCGCTCAAGTTTTAGGGGCTATAAGGGTGCATAAGGCTTAGGGATGCCAAGACGACTGACTGTATCGCTTTAGTGCTCCCTGCTCCATTCCGGGGTGGGTAGATACACCATGGATGGCACTAATGAACGTTATCCGTTCCTCCTCCTTTGGGTTTGCAGTTGCAGGATCCCAAAATGCCCTAAGCCCTACACTCAAACACGACCTACGCCCAGACTGCACCCTAAACACGGCCTTTAGAAAACCCCGGAACGGCGCTTATTCCTTCCTGTGTGAAAGGTCACGTGTACACGAAGCCTACTTTTGGGGCTGAGACTTGAAGAGTCGATGCAACTGCCCGCAGTCAAAAGCTCTGCCGCTCTTTTGAAGGAACTGCTGGAGACATCTTTTACACCTGTACCGCATGCCGCACCCCCTGGGGTCCCCAAAACCAAAGGTTACTTTCCAGAGCCAAGAGTCAGCTGCCGCGTTATGCAACTCTCGACTGGTTTCAACACCTCGCTTCTCACACAAAAACATCGGCAATAATAGCAACAACAGCACCCGCCAAATAGTAATGATGATCAAAACAATAATAGTAAACATACCAATACTAACAACAACAATATAGAACACGCAAAATGTGGAGAAAGTGTACCTTGAAATCACTTTTCCCTTAGATACAAGCTCAGACGGGCTGAAGACCAGCTAAAACACAGCTTGCTGGTGGTTAGTAGGGAAGAGGGAATATATCATATGAGCTATTATCATCTAAAATCCTAGGAAGTCTCCCCCTAAATAATCCCTATGATAGTCCCCTATGTAATCTCCTACATAACCCCCTTTGAGGAGTTTTTACCCTGAACCTTAAACCCTAGATAGCCCCCTTTAAAGAGTTTAGGCTATAGCTCATATAGGGTTTATATAGGGATTAACCTCCTCTATTCCCTACTAACCACCAGTTGGGTAAAACAAGCCAAGAAACTAGCCTTAGCTTGTCCAGGCCAAGCAGGACCCTCAAGCCCCAGCCCTTGGCGCGTCGCAGCCCGTGCAAAGCCATCTTGCCACAGCTTGGTCGAAGAACAGGTGGGTTGAAGCCTGAATTCTTCGGACGCAAGCCGGCTGAAAGGTTTGTTCTGCTTTATTCTCTATATGTATGGCTGCCAAAGTCATGGGCCTTTTCTAGCAAGTCCTCACTCGGAGCACCTCTACCTCTAACGACGAAGATATGGCAGGCACACAACAAAGGGACCCATAGGCCGTCAAGCAGAACACGCTGCAACACGTGGAGGGCCTGGGGCTGGCACCACTTAAGGCTGGGCTGATCAACACTTCTGCATGTTCAGGCTGCTGGCAACACCTGTGGGAACTCTAAGACTCTAAGGTATACCACACGCCCCAAGCCATAAGCCTGAGTTTTTTGCAGCATGGGTCTTTCGTAGAATGTACCCGCGATAAGACGGCCCTGATTTTGCGTAAAAATGGCACCAAGCTTGTGGGAAATCCAACAGCATGGTTCAGAATGCCCTCTCCCCTAATGGCCGAAAAGAACTATCATCAGGATTCCTTACGAGGACCCCCCACCCTGTAATAGTGGTATAATAGGAATATAAGAGGACCCTAATATAATCCCTATTATCCCCTATAGTCACTGTTACTGGGTCGGGGGTCCACCTAAAGGATTCCCGTTTAAGACTCAACCTTCCCAAGAAACAGCTCCCAGGAGTTCGTGGCACATACCCAAATGAGAGTGTCTCAAAACACTCGTCCTCGTGATATTTTCAAAAATCAAAGGGACCCGACCCCAAAAGTATCCAATATTTTGAGAAAAGCCTAGACCCCAACACCCAAAACAATATGAAGAAGGGTTTTCATGTGTGGGAGTATTTTCCAAGTTGTGGGTTTACTACCGGGTTATCATGGTCCTTGATGATTGTGTTATCGCTTGCCAATCAAGAACATGTCGGCTAGGGTCAAATTTCCCTCCAGTTCAAACCACCTCTGATGCATCAACAGCCGCGGATCATGTGATATGTCTGTCTATGTATGTACATGTATATATATATAGAGATAGCTAGCTATGTATACATACATACATGCCGCATGCATACATAGATAGAGGTATCACTAACTAGAAAGTCCCAACGCGCCCTCTAAAAAAGGAGCCAGAAAACCCACACCACAAACCCCTAAACCCTAAGCCCCTGAACCCTAAGCCCCTAAACCTTCAAACCCTAAACCCTCAAATCCCAAAACCTCAAACCCTTAACCCTCAAACCCTAAACCCTCAAACCCCCAAACCTTCAAACCCAAAACCCTCAAACCACAAACCCTCAAACCCTAAACCCTCAAACCCCAAAACCCTCAAACCCCCAAACTCTCACACCCTAAGCCCATGATTTGAGCCCTAATCTAAACTCCTAGTATCCCCCTTAATACCCCCTATAGTATTCCCCTATATCATCCCCTATATAGTCCCCTTTAAGGAGTTTAGACTACAGCTCATTTGGAGAAGCTCCTCACTCGGCCTGGAGACCATCGAGGAGCCGAGCTCTGGAAACGTCGAAGAAGGTCTGCAAGGCGTGGAGTTGTGCGGAGGCCCACCTTGATCTTACTGATGCTCAAGGGTTTGGTATGGGGTTGAGGGTTTAGGGATTTAGGGTTTAGGGTTCAGGGTTCAGGGGTTCAGGGTTTAGGGTTTAGGGTATGGGTCCACACTACTTTGAGCACTGCCCCTACTGAGCAAGTGAACCATGGGGGGGTAATTACACTATGCAGGCCCACCTTTTGCTGAGTGGGGTAGTATCCAAATCTTACAGGTGCTTCTCGGAGAGTGGAACAAGGAATACAGGCAGGCGAACGGAAATTTACAGGTTATTGCAGCAGCGCGGGTTTAGAATTTGGTGTTTGGGGTTTACCCCAATACAACCCTACCTACATCATTACAACCCTATATGCCTAACCCTAAACCCTAAACCCTACATACATCATTACAACTCTATATGCCTAGAGAATGGTCTGCAAGGATTGCTCAGATTTCCCTTGGCGCGACTGGCAGCTGAGACCTCTGACACAGGTTGAAATAGAGTACCTTCGGAGCCAAAATAATGGGGCACTATAGGAACTCGAAGAAGCCCAGATACACACCAATATTAAGGAATATATAGGGACATATTCTAGGGTTTAGGGATAAGTGGAGAGTCAAAGGAAAATAAGAAGGAAAGTGATATGGCAACTGGGCTGATATGTAAGGGCTAAAAAGGATCATCCCAAGTAGATTTGTTTGGACTCCAGGACCCCGATATGAGTAATAGAGGCTTTTACACTACACTGAGTAACCCTGAACCCTAGTCCCGAAACCCTAATCCCATGAAGCCAAAACCCTTGAACCCTTAAACCCTACAACCTAATCCCTAGGCTAAACCCTGTAATCCCTAAACCCTGCTGCATAGCAAGGCCACTTGCTGTCAAAGAGGTCGCTGAGCCAATTCGGCGCCAACATGTCAAAGGCCAGGATCCTTATCAAGGTCGACATTTGCGGGGACATCAGCTGAACGCTATCGAAACCTAAGCCCTAAATCCCAAAATCCCTAGATCCTAAACCCTCAAGCCTAACACATCTAACTTGAAGCAGCAACCTGGAAGCTACCATGGTAGAAAGCAAGAACCGCTGAAGGGCAAAGCACGAAGCACATGCAGGTTGGATTAGGCCCCCCACCCAGGGTTTGTAGATTAGGGTCCAGGGGATTAGGGTTTAGGCTTTGGGGTTTAGCTACCCAGGGTTTGTTGAGTGGTAGGAATGTATAGGAATCACCATTATCCCTGCTGCTCACCAATACGGGGTGGGGCCTAGTCCAGGTTTTTACTCGTACTTTTCGCCCAATCTCTCAACAGCGCACAGGACTAGCCAACCAGTCCCCTTCTGTGTTGACCTCAGACTATTACTGTCGGGGCCTCCATCAATGGAATACTGTTAAGCGGTATACCATACGATAGTTGCACAAGGGATATGAGAGGATGATTGCGAGACAAGCCCAAATATCTTCATCGGAATCGCAAGTCACATATCCAAAGCGCCCCATCAGAAACCCTGAAATGTGCGACATCATGGACTCTGCGTGAACCCACCCTTAAACCCTAGAACCCTACATCCTAAACCTACGCACCCTCTGTTAGAGATATCACCAAGTCTCTTCCCCGGCCATTCCCGCGGATGCATCAAGTCCATCCCGCTTCTGCTCATCCTTAGTTCGGCTCTTCAGGGGATTGGGTGTAGGGTTTAGGGTTCAGGGCCTTGATTCAGGTGACAGTCCCCCATAAGTAGATAGAATATGTCTTTGCGTATATTCTGATAATAAGATCCCCATCTACCCCATATACTTAAGGGAGGCCATAGGATTTGGTGGGTTCCATGGAGCTTCTTGCAGGGGTATAGAGTGGATCCATGTGGATGGCATAAGGGTGGGCAGGAGTTCGGCCCTTGCGACCGAATCAAGCTGATAAATGTTGGAGTCTCTCTTGGGTGGCCCGAATCCTGGTTTTCCCAGTCAAGCAGACAAGCACAGGGTAACATACATGCAGTTGTAGGGCTTCGCGCTTTAGCCGCTGAGGTTCAGTGAGGGCAAGAATGCAAAGCCAGCGCGGTTGCCGGATCAAAGCTTGCAGTACAGCTGGATGGAATTCAAAATCCTGCTCACTCTTCAATAACAAGTGCCAAATACTTTCTCGACATTCACCTTCAACTGAACTTCAGCATTATCACTCTAGAACAAATGGCCGCACCGTAGTTCAAGCAAGCCTCCAGTACAGGTGCCACACGCAGATGCAGACACTTCCCAGAAGCGATGCAGGCGATGCGGTCTGGGGGTGTAGGCTTTAGGGCTTCTGCAGCTCCTCTGGAACCCAGATTTCTGGAGGTTGAACGTTCAGAAGTGTTTAAGGTTATTTACGGATTGTAGCCTAAACCATAAACCCTAAATCCTATAGAATGAAAAAAAAGCTCTAAACCTCCGTCGGATTCAGGCTGCAAAAGAAGCACTTGTGGTTGGGGTTTAGGGCTTAGAGGTTTTAAGCCCTTAAACGCATGAATCCTGAACCCTAAAACCCTAGACCGTAAACCCTAAATCATGTTCCCTAAACCCATAGCCCTTCAATCAAAACTCTAAAGCTCCAAAACTCAAATCAGCAGCCCTAAAAGGCTCTAAAGCCGAACGCCTAACTCTACCCACGCTGCCGCCTTGGGAACCCCTCAAAAACCACCAAAACAATTCACTTCCGAGCCAATGCTTGCCCAGACCACCTGAATTTTATTTGGGGATACTATGGAACCCAATATAGAGTAAGATTATATCCTCCTTTTGGGGTAGAGTATTTGATATGAGGAATATTATCTTACTAGGTTCAACCACCAAAACAGTCACTACCCACCTTGAGGTTGAGAAATCCAAGCTTTGGGAACTGCTCCATGTTAAACGTCAACCCTGGCCCAGGATTGTTTAGGGCTCAGGGGAAAGGGGGTTACAAGGGGGTATAGAGGGTGTCAGGGTTGTAGAATTGCAGTTTTGAGGTTGAGCGCTTCTCGCTTAGGAATGAGGAGGAATTCCAGTTAAAGGGTTGGGGATGTGAAATGTGGCTTGGGATTCTGGATTTGGGCACGAGGTATAACATAGGCCATAGGTTTAAGGAGTCTTCGCTTCAGGTTAAGGATGCTGAGCTTACAGTTTCGGATTAGTATTTAGCGCTTTGGGCTCAGGATTTAAAGGATGCACGGTTGAAGGTTTAGAACAGCAGCAGCAGCAGCAGCAGCAGCAGGCGCACCCCAACACGCACAGGCACCCGCGCCTGCAACCGCCCCAACCCCTGCCCTCGCACCCTCAAGCGCACCCGCACCCACAACAGCACCAGCACCGGCAGAAGTACTGTAGCAGCTGCATTTTGCAATTCCCAACCTGTTTCCAGCCGTGTCGACTGCTGGGATTTCTTGGTAGGGCCATCTTCTGCAAATTGGTAGGGTAGAAAGATCTCGAAGCTCAAGCGCAGAACTTTGCAAATCCGCTCTTGCGTCAGATCCGGATATACTTCCTGGAAGGTCCCCGCAGCAGGCCGTGGACCAGGCGGTCCTGTTTAGGGTTTAGGGTGTAGGGTTGGAGTTTAGGGTTTAGGGAAGAAAGTCACTGTTTAAACACCTACAATGCTACATCATGCCTACACTCATCCACAAATGCCCTGTACACATACCTACTAACTCAGAACGGGGACCATCAGCGGCTGCGAGGATAGCCAGCGGCAGAAGCCGCAGAAGTTCAATTCCAAACCAGGCCATGGCATCCGATTTGGTCCTCTATTCTTACTGCTTTTTTTCTCTCAGACCTTTTCTCCCGCGGATAACTCCCGGAGATGCATTCTTACTGGTTTAGGGTTTAGGGTTCACAGTTTAGGGGGTTTAGGGTTTAGGGCTTAGGGGCTTATCTAGGGAATAAGGGAATGTATTATATTGGGAGAATATGTGGTTTAGGGTTTACTCAGGCTAGGGAGATGTGCACAGCCAGTAACACACACATATATATATATATATACCTATATATATATATATATATAGGGGAGGGGGTTCAGGTTTCTGGAAAGTACAATGTACTTAGTGGTGGTTAGTAAGGAATAAGGGAACAAATTATATTGGGATTATATAGGATTTAGGGTAGGAGGGAATAAAGGGATGCACACCAGTAAGCACTACTACTCAGGGCATCATCACGTGTGATAGATCTGCTTGCTATTGCCTTCTCTACTACCATGTAAGATAAACTCAAGCTTCACACCAAGTTTTCCGCGGGCGCAGTGGAAGTCCAGTAGTTGGGAATGAATTCAGGGGCCGAGGGGCCGAAGATGTTGAAGGTTATTACAGTAGTTTCCATCTTATCTTCCATTATCGCTATATTACCCTATATGACATAAATGTGCTCAACTTGTCTGCAACACTTTATGCCGGCATCTGATTATTATGGGGATTTGTAAAACCATCTGCTGTGGGCTACTATGGACAAAACTCTGCAAGCATGCTTGCCCCAAGGGCACTTCCCAGCATGTCATGTCATGTTCTTGGTAGGTGCTCTTGTACATCAGAAATAGATGGTCCTATGGCGCATGGAGGAAGTCTTCCCTTCGGACCCCCAAAATGCTGTGATTTCCAAGGTATAGGGTACATAAGGAGGTGCAAGATTTTCTCCATCCAGTGTGCTATCATCAAACGTATGCTTCTACAGCTAGTTCAGGCAAAGCTCGCCTGGCTTTCTCTAGACCCCTCGTGATCATACAGGAATTAGCTTGAAAACCTCTCACATTGGGATCCCTGCTGTTGACCACATTAAACGAGGGAGGATCATGTTCAGGAGTTGCAGTATCAACAAGTTATGTGCTCATCATGTTGATCAATACATCGGCATGCCAGACTTGGCAAGTACTACAGCAGACAGTGAAAATTCGACAGGACGCTAGGAACCTTGTACTGCAGGAATTAAAGATTGTTGTAGACTAGGGTGAAGCAGGATTTTCAGTATCAACAGTACGAAAAGATGAATTCTCAATGCCACTCCACCCAAAATACACAAGCCCAACAATGCAATCACAAAACCCTCAATTTCCTTCAGGAAGCCCCAAACCCTGTGTTAAGGACAACCTTCAGTGAGTTTGTAAGGAGCTGGAAGAAGTGTACCTAATTTTACATAATGGGTAGATGCCACGGAGGAGAACAAGTGATTGTGGAAATTGCTCTTTTTGTTGTGTTTTTAAACAATCATATTTGTTGATTCCTTGTTGGGATTAGACTTTAATTTATTCGAGGACCCTTGGGGAGACAGAATTCCAGGAGCTTTAGTTCAAACATCCGTACCTGAAGTAGGACTACACTATTTTCACCACCAGCACCCCAATCCAAGCAGTGTATACCGCATCCACCCATGTGCCCCATATATACCCATGTCTAAACCCCTAAATCGTGAAACCTCGAATCTCTCAACCCTAAACCTAAACCTAAATCCAGACTCCCTAAACAACTATGAAGTATTATATGGATGTTCCATGATATTTCTCAGGTTCGTTCCTACATAATTTCTTATAGAGAGCCCTTTATCGAAAACTCCCGTATGCATCGACCCTGAGAAAAGTCGAGAGGCTACTGCGCCGTCCCGGAGCTCGGCTAAAGTTCGGCCGTCGGCGAGTTGTTGCGGCCAACGAACTACCTAGACGTTTCTGAGCATGTATCCCCCTTAAGTAGATAGAACATGGCTTCGGGTATATTATAATAAGATCCCCATATACCCCATATTCTATATGCTTAAGGGGGACTATATATGAGCTATCGTCAATATTGGGTTTACCAAGGGAGCATTGAGGGTGAGGGTGGACATAGGGGTCCCTTCAAGTCCCCTGCTAGTTTAGTATAATTCACTTAAGAGGACTATAAGTGTTACAGGTTTTAAGATGCAGGAATGATGGATTCAGATTAAGTAGCTGCATGCCTTGGAAAATATCAGTATTGTTGCTCAGTATCAGTGCTGCTACTATTACTATTTGCGGAGGCCCTGAAACCTCTCTGAAGGGCTCATCTAGCGGATATAGCGTAAATACGTTACAGGGATGTGTAACGTTTAGGGCCACCTGTTTGGGGCTTCATGTCATCAGACGAATATTTACTACCCCCCCCCTCCCCAAAGGAACGCCCCACTACCTCCTAGAAAGCTGTGAGGCCTTGTGAATCTGGAGTGTCCTCAGAGTGGGGATCCCCTCCGCGGCCGCTTTAGGGTTTCGGGTTTTGAGCTTAGGGCTTAGGATTTATAAAGATTGGTAAACTTCCTGCCGGGGGGCCAAGCAAACATTTCTAGCTGGGCTTCTCTGGACATATAGCCTGACTTTTGCTGTCCTCAACTTTGGGGCACCCGATTATCAGGATTGCAACTTTAATCCCCATATCCAACAATTTCTGAAATTCCTAATCCTCCCGGGGACAAAACTTCCGTTTCAGAAACTGTGGCGAGATACCGCAAACTCGGCAATCGAATGTCTGGTAATGTGATACAATGTGAAGGATTTTCTTGGGTTGTGCCATGCTGGGATAGGGCAGAGCATGGAGATTCTGCAGGAATGATTCAGGGCATCGTTTCTATAACAATCGTGTGAGGACCTAGTGCAGGATTTGGGGCTGATGGGCTGAAATTCATTGGGTTTAGTGTAGGGTTCCCAGGTGGCGGCATAGTTATTCTGAGGGACCATGCAGGGAGAATTTAAGGGATTGTCTCGGGCAGCATGTAGAGACTGCATGTCCGCCACAGCACAGCGTCCCTCAAAGACCGATACAAGGACGCTACTTAAGTTCGTGAGTTCTTCCCCAAAAGCTCTCTGCAGGAACAACCGGGAGCAAATCCCCCCAAAAAGTAGAAGTCTCAACCATGAAGCCCCCAGACACTGATTCCATCCGTCAACCCTAAACCCTGAATCCTAAACCTTATATCACCCTATATACTATAGTAGTTTCCAGCTTCGTTTCCATTACCCCAAAAAAATATCCCTGAAACCCTGAACCCCAACCCTAAAGCCCACCTCTCGGTAGTAACGCTTCAACGGGTACTCCGACACCTTCATCGGCGGGTTCAGGACCAGGTTGACCTGCATGCGGAGAACAAGGCTATTGTTAATGTTACCCAAGACTACTGACTATGGTTGAGGGCTTAGGATTACTATTGCATTCTAGATTTAGGGCTTTAGGTTTTAGGGTTAATGTTGCCAACTACTTATCTTCCCCTACAATGGAGAATCAAATGGAAAAGAACATGAAAAATAAACTGAAAAGTAGGAGAATATAGGGATTTAAGGAACTTGCTATTGCTTTTATGTTGCGATTGCTGTACAGCAATACATAAGGGGTCTGGGGTTCCAGAGTTGTCGCTTTACCCTTCCTCTCGTCTGACTACTGCTACCTTGCGTTTGTTATGTGCTACTAAGGCCGCTGCTACTACTAGTACTAGTACTACTAGCACTACCGGGGAATGCATGTTGTCCCCCTTGCTTCTAGCCTGCTCTGGTGGCCAAACGTATTCTTAGGGTTTAGGGCGTTTATGTTTTTGGTGGTTTTAGGGTCTGGGGCTGTTAGGTTTTAGGGCTAAGGTTTAGGATTATTAGGGGTTCAAGGGTTCTAGGGTTTCGAGTTTGTAGGGTTTAGCGCTTGGGGTTGCTGCGGGCTCCAGGTTGAGTATGCCCCGATATATTGCTTAAGTTTATTTTACGACGACTTCGTAACGCAGAATCCCCGCATAGGGCCAGATTTCAGGATAAAATCCCGGATTTGTGCTTTGAAAACCCGAGTCCAGGCGGAGTCCCGAGCCTTCACAAGTACAGCGCCTGCCACGTTTTTAGATCTTTCGGCAGAGTGCCAAGCCGATGGGCCAGGGCAAATTGCAACCTCCGGCCCTACTACTACTGCTGCTACTACTATTACTACTACTACTGCGACTACTACCACTACCACTACCACTACCACTACCACTACCACTACCACTACCACTACCACAACCACTACCACTACCACTACCACTACCACCACAATTAATACTCGTGCAGTTAGCCTTCCCCTTTACCTCGCAATGCCTCGGCATTGAAGGCCATGCCAAAGAGGGCCAGGGCAGCCGAGGCAGATTGCGCCGTCGTCTCAGGACCGGACGCAGGTTCATGCTATTGCTACTACGAGATCCTGCAGGACCGGATTATGCAACTCCTATACTTCCCAGGGTTCCAGGTACCCAGGATCATGCAGAACACCAGTTTCAACAGGAGTCAGGATGTTCAAGACTGTGGGTCCCGAGTTGCTCATCAGACAGAACTTCTTTAATGCTGTCGAAGGACATGATGAACCCCCACTTATGGAGGCCCTTGTATAACTGTACCTGGAACTATGGTTTCTAATCTCAAGGCGTTTCTTTGATTGGTAGCCCACGATCTGTGCAAGGAAGTGCTACTGGAGTGGGATTACGTGGATAAATCTGAAAAGGCAGGTGAAACCCGGTCGCCGGTAGGTGTACGGGCACACCTGCATGTAGGCCCCAAGAAGCGAGTAGCCCCTCTCTACCTGAACATGTCTCCAAATTATCGCAGGTCCCCTCAAAATGTTCTAGTCCTCTGTGAAGAGATCCCATCAGATTCCATAATTCATGACCCTCTTTCCAACATCCAGCCCCTTTTAGTTCCTCATGACCAGGATTCAAGTCTTCATTGTGGATATCTGGAAGCCCGACTGTTTCTGGGAAAAACAGATACCCTGAGCCCTGGAACCCCGTAACCTGTAACCTCCAAAACAGAATGCCTTGGGTAGACCCCCACCCTGTAATAGTGGTAAATGGGAATATAAGCGGCCCCTCATAAAATCACCATTGTCCCGTATTGTCAATATTACTGGGCGGGGGGGTTCCCCCTGGAGAATGCCTGTTATCTGGCTGATCAGATGTGGTCCTAGGGCACGCACGCTGAGGGGATCCAGGATGCCGTAGACCCTGTAGAGTTGAGGGTTCAGGGCTTAAGGTTAGGAGTTTAGGGTTCAGGGTTTAAGGTTTAGGGTTTGGTTTTGGTGTAGGGCGTAAGGTTTCGGGCATATGCTTTGGGGCCTGGGATTTGGAGTTTAGGGTCTGGGGTGGAGCATCTGGAGCTTCAGGTTTGGGGTCTAGGGGAGCTCAGCATACAACTACAGCAATGGTGGCAGCGATGGGAAGACTACCGCGGCAAGCCTAGTTTGAACGATGCTCAGAGCTTAGCTTGGATCAAAAGCCTATACAAATCCAGTTGATAATTGATATACCGGCACTTTATTGAGGGGTATGTATTCTTTGGATAATTGCTCTAAACCCTTACAGAAACCAGATTTCCATTATATATCTCATGTTACTTGTTCATACGATTCCCCGTTCTGGGTGCCCCCCGAGCCAAAACCCCACTCCTCTTTTTCTACCCATGGCAAAGCAAAAAAGACGTATGCCAAAATCCAGCGCAGCTGAGGCAGAGAGACACAAATTCATTTTTGCAAGGCTGAGAGGCGGGCGTGATTGGCGATGCGGCATCGGGCTTCGCGGGCGGAATCTTGACCCTGAGTTGCTCGAGCATTTCTCTGTGCCTGTAAGTACTTTAGTGTTCCAACTGCTGCTGTCGCTAGCATAGCAAGGTCTACATTTTGATGACCTATTTACAGCAGGGACACCGTGACTAGCATCGCTGGGTGGAAATGCAATCCTTCTAAGCGCTGCGGTGTACTTGTATACAGTACTGTAGCTTTGCAGCTTGGACAGGGCTAAACTACAACCCCTCTTGTGAGGTATCCAGAGTTCTGAGAAATTCCGACAGAAGCCTGCAAACCACAACCGCACACCCTAAACCCCAAACCCTAACCCCTAAACTCATACCTTAAACCCACCCTAAGGGCGAGTCTGGAAGGCAGCTGGCGCCATGTTGAAGATCTTGGCAGGCTGTGTAAACCTCCACGTCGGGGGGGGTTCTTCAAATGCTGAGGGCCCTGAGAAATCCTATTTGGAAATTCCAAAAAGACAATGGGAGATGGTTTATAGAAACCCTAATTGGGGATTTCAACAAGACTATGGGCCTATGGGGGTACCTACTATGGATCCTATGGGGGAATTTCTGAGAAGTTAGCAAGGGCCAAATTTCTTCTAAAGGTCATGGACGTGGCACCGTGTCAGCCCCAAACCCCATAGGTAAAAATCACCTGTAGCGTAGACTTTTGGGTTTACGGTTTAGGGTTTGGGATTCAAGGTATTAGCTCATACAGCACCCTTCATGGCTCCAATGAAGTATACTCCTCCGTACTTCTGAGATCTCCCGGAGGGGGCAACTTCAACATGTTTGACAAACCCTATGGTTGAAGGCTTAGCCTCTGGGTTGGGGCTCAGGCTCTCCCCCTAAACCCTAAACCCTATGCCTTACAAGGACTTTGCAGGTCGTTGTGACCTGGGAGCTGGCCGTTGAACAGGCCATATGACATGAAAGAGCCTATCCCACAATAAGTACTCCTTGTCGGCTTTTGACCCCACGGACGGTTGTGTCTGCCTGGTAGGGTTTAGGCTTTCGCCTTACTTACAGTTGGGGCAGCCAAATACAGGAACCCCAATCACGCTCCGCCAACAAACCCTTCAATCTGAAGAGCAAATCTCCTGAACCTGCTTCTCTGTCTTATCAACATTGCTCATAGATGCACTAAAGAGTTGGCAATATACGTTGTTACCAACATTTCGCTGCGCAGTGCTTTGAAATTGCAAGTGCTGCTGTCATCTTCAAACAGATTGGCCTGTCGTGCTTCGCATGCGAAAGCACCTTCAGCCAGGAAAATGGAAAGGAACAACTAAATTAGTAATTGCAGCAATGATCATAGTAATAAATGGAAGTAATAGTAGTGATGAAAGTAACGAACGTGTTTTTTTTGGGCGGGGAGGGGGGGGGGGTGGGTGCGTGGGAGGTTTGCCTTGGTGCTATTGCAAACCCAAACAGAGGCGCCATCACCGTGCACAGTCGCCGCATGCCAGTTACCTAGGAGATTTCTGGCACAAGATGCGAAAGCCTAAATAATAGCAATCGTGATGGTAATAGTCATAGCAGTAGAGACAAACATAATAACAATGATATTCGTAAGCAGAAACCATCCCCCCCGGATGAAGAAATCTGCCCCTGTCTTACTTACTGGGCGTTAGCAGGGAATAAGGGGGTATAGGGATTGAATAGGGTTTAGGGTTGGTAAGGAATAAGGGAAGAGAATATATAGGGATTATGTTCCCTAATTCCTTCCTAAGACAGTAAGCTTATGTAAGCCCAATCCCACAACAAATGGAGGAGAACTGTATGTGTACACCTCTCTGTGTGTGCCCCTAGGGTAAGCCGAAGTTTGTCGAACCCACAAAGGTTGGCCGAAGGTAGCCGAGCCCCACCGACCCCCCAAAGAGGGTTCTGCGAACGGGTTCTACTAAGCACCCTAAACCCTAAAACCTAAACCTTAAACCGAAGGGTTCTACAAACCCCGCGAAGGTTCCGCGATCCCCCGGGCAACGTTCTTCGAACGCTGATGGTAGGGCTCTGAGGTGAAGCCCCACTGATGTGTAAACATCTGAGCTCTTGTCTAAACTCCTTAAAGGGGGATATATAGAGGACTAATTATATAGGGGACTATAGAGGGGACTACTATAGGGCTTCTTAAGGGTGATACTAGGAGTTTAGACTACAGCTCATCTGTCTTGCCCTGAACAAGGCACTGCTTGCTAGATTGTAGACCTCGATCTTGCAATCTACATGGTTGAGATATAAGGCCATTCTCGTAGAGTTGGCTTTCATGCAGGCGCAATTTTGAAAATCTTGTTCTTTCAAGTTTAACGCTAGCCCTGTATACCCATGTATAATCCAAATCGCCAAAAAGCAGGGCCCCACAACTTGAACTGTTGGACCGTAAATAGGGGGCCCTTGGAATTGAAACAATTGCAGGGATGCAAAGGGATGCAAAGGGATGACATAGGGGTTGAGGGGTGCGTTTTTAGGATTCCAGTGGCGCTTTATGAATCTCCCAACTTAATGGCAAGAGCAGAAGTAGCAGAAGTCATACCAACAGAAATAAACAACAATAATAATGCTAGCGATAAAATTCTTCACGCTAATAGCAACAGTAGTCAGAATGGAAACCATAGCAGTCATGGTCCTGAAGATATGTCAACCAACGATGCAGTTATAGAAATGATACCAAGAATGGTTATTACAAGTGATGACCGTCATGAACACAATAACAAGACTCATAATGATAGTTACTAGAAATGGTAACCAGAATGGTAAGAGTAATAATCGGACGACGAACAACAACATTTCAGATACAAGTCATAACAATGGTAGCAGTAGCAACAAGGTAAGATGCCATAATAGCAACGGTAATGATAGAAATATTAACAGAACAATAACAGTAGCTCAGTAATAGTAATGGCAGCTATAAAAACAGAGGCCTTAAAGAACACAGTTCTAGTGATGACTACAAGAAAACCTACAAAATACTATCTAAGAGAAGAATACTAAAAAAACTGAATAACAACCCAAAACCCCAAAAAATTCCAACATGGCCTTTATTCCACATAGTTTGGGCCTCGTAGTACTGATAGTAACCCTAAACCCTTAACCGCCTAAACCCCAAAACCCTCTGGCAATAACAGAATGTTGCGACTCTCGCACATAGCCTCGGATCGAAGTCCCGCAACCAGGCCGTAAGCGCTGACCTTTATAAGGAAGGTAAAATGTAGGGATCCAAATGCTGAAATGGTCGTTGATAGGGGTTGATGAGTGCATATAGCGGTATATAGGGTTTGGGGTTTAGGCTATAGGAGCGATTGGAGTTAAGTGCATCAAGGATATATAGGGGAATGCTGGGTTAGAGTGTGGAGTTGCAAGGTCTCAGGCAGTTCGCAGAAGCAATTATGTGAGTTGTATGGACTATAAGAGAAGGGTTTATAAACGCGTTCCACTGTGACTGCACAAGCAGTGTGAGTGAATATGAGAACTCTTCTCAGTTTTTGCGGAGGGAGGTGAGGGCGTCTAAAATTTTGGCCTAGTGGTTGAAGGATGGCAAAATCGTACAGCTAGGTCTCCTCATTGCAAGATCCATGATGCACGGATGATTGTTTGTGTCACGGTAAGTAACTGACTGAAGGTGAAAGTATCCAGAACAAGGGTGGCCACGAGTTCATGACACCCTCACGCTTCCAGTGAACTTATCCAGTGCTGCCCTGAGCTTGTACATCGGCAGATAAGCAGAAGTCACGCTTGAATCTTGACCCGATGCGTGGCATCAACAGCAGAACTGCGGCAGCTTAGGGCAGCAAGGTGCAGAAGGATTTCTTGCACTAACAGTCAATTCTCTAAGCCCTCATAATTCGGTACCGTACTGACAGTAATAATGATCATGAGAACAATGTTAATCAACTTAAAAAACGAAAAGTTGGCCCTATGGGAATTTCCCAAAATTACGGGTACCTTTTTGGGGGGTCTCCATAATAAGGATTATAGTATTTTGGGGTCTACATTATTGAGGTCCCCCTGTTTTGGGAGATTATCCTATTGAAGCCCTATCTACCACATCTGATGAGGCAGCTGCAGGCAATGCGGCGCTTTCAGGGTCAGAGGCGAGCCAGTCAGAAAGGGCCTGACTTTGCCAAAAGGCGGGTTCAGGGGTCTCTTGAATTACTTAATTATAGGGAATATACACGGGATTATATAAAGTTGTGTGGGAGTATATTTAGGAGCTCAAACTTTTAGCAGCTTTCAAGCAGGAGGCTTGTAAAAATACCTCCCACATGCGTAGATTCACTGTCCGAACGCAAAAACCCTTAAACAAACGCTTTCTTATGTCCAAGGGTACAGAGCGGGAATCCGGCCAAAAATTTGGGCCCTTATCTACAGCCTTTTGTGGTCAAACTTAGGGAAGCGCTAAGGGCATCAGGGAACGTCAGGCTTCCGGTCTCCTTCAACAAGCACTACAACAAACTAAAGAATTGCAAAACATGGGCGGGGTTCCCAAAATTAGGGGTACCTTCTTGGGAGTCCCTACAATCAGGATTATAGTGTTGTGGGGTCTATATTGGGGTCCCCTATTTTGGGAAACTACCAAATGAAAGCGCTTCACAGACAAGATCTCTCTGTGATATGACATCTCAAAGAATGACATGAGCTGCAGTCTAAACTCCTAGTGTCCCCCTTGATAAGCCCTATAGTACTCCCCTATATACTCACGTATGTAACCCCCACTATGGCTCCCATGTAAGTGACCTGTAGCTCATAGATCTCGGCCCTGAACATGCTCCACCTTTGAAGGACTGTTCTCACCATCAACACACGAAACCTTTTACGGAAGCGTGCTGCGGTCCTATACTTTACTTGGGCTACATTCCTTCGGCAAAGTACAAGGCTTATCAAAGTTGATGGCCATTGCAGACACTGGCAGGAATGAGGTAGAGTTAGAGCATGCGAGGAGAATTGAAACCAGATCTCTGCAAACCAACGAAAGATTGCAGAAGTCTACGGTCAGCCCTCTTGGTGCGTCTTCTAGTCTAGACTTTTTGATATTCAACGCAGCACTGACGCCCCTAAGTTGGCGGACACGGCCTTCAACAGGTCTGTGGTGCCCCAACCCTCGACAAGCCCCTTTCTAGTGGTGCAGAGCGCGGAAAATGAACGTCCTTCGCCGTGTGGCGCTGAGGCCATGACTCGAGTCTTTTCGGGCTCCTATGCGGGCGGGGTTCCCAAACCTAGGGCTACCTTTTTGGGGGTCCCAATAATAAGGGCTATAGTATTTTGGGGTCTATAGCAGGATCCCCCTATTTTGCAAAAATGTCACCTTCCCCACTAACTTCAGAGGCCCGCTTGAACGGCAGAAGAAGGTGCAAGATCGAGTTCAACAAGACACAAACCATTGCAAGTCCAGCGTTGGTACTGGATTTGCTGGCAGTGCTCCTGCACATAATGTGACGATGCAACAGAACAAACCGTTATTCCTTCAAAGCCACCATCCTTGCGTTGTATGGTTGCAAAGAAAACGAAAGCGCGATGTCCTTCGTGGATGATTGCTCTGCCTGATCTCAGGTTGAGACCATGGGTCCCTAGTATGGGCCCATAACCCTGGGATCTTTTTGTACCTGCTATAGAGCCTATATGTACCCTTAAGGGTCCCTGGAGTCCCCCTTAAAGGCCTAAGGGCCTATATTAGGGGTCCATATACTTCTAATCTTACACCTGAAGCAGTGCAACACCAAGGTAGCTCCTATCGCTTGCTACGGCTGCTGCTGCTACTGTGGATACGAAAAATCTTGCATGACCCGAGACACACCTTATACCTTAGGCAGTATGGCACTGTTGTCTAGCAAATTGCGTCAGGGTCATGTAGGATTTAAGATCAGCATTACCACCAACACTACAACTTACTACTGTTTTTTGTTATTGCAGCTGCTGCTGTACACTAATGCGATTCCTTCATACTATTTTACAAGGCACGTCCTAGACAGCCAGATAAACAACTGATTCAGGGGCGCATGATTTCCGATCTGGGCAACATCCCTAAACCCTAAACCCTACACCAAGTGTTTCTTCATGGCAGGAAGGCCTACTCCGATCTCTAGATGCCATGGCATAATAGTTCCCGTTAAGTAGATAGAATCTGGGGTATATGGGGATCTTATTATAATATACCCAAAGCCATATTCTATCTACTTAAGGGGGACGATAAGCCCTCCTGTGTCCAGTAGGGATCTGGGAGTGGCGATGGTAGGCAAGCCACGGTGTTGTAGAGAAGAGGTCCAGGGCTTCGGTGTTCGAGGTTTGTTGCTGCGCCATGGGTTTTGGGATCTGGTACAGATCCAACACCTAAGGGTTTTGGGTTTTGGGTTTAGGGTATCTGACAGTCTTGGCCAAGACAGGGTCATCAAAGAGAAGTAGCTAGATGACTTTGACGTGTAAATTTGAAGGAAAGTGTGCGGTATGTGCCATGCAACATCAAGCAGAACTGACACGCATGGCCTACAATATACATACCCTATAATCCCTATATAACCTCTAAATAGTCACTATAATTCCTGTATTTTCCATTTTCTTTTCCATTAACCGCTATATAACCCCTAAATAACCCCGATAATTCCTGTAGTTTCCATGTTCTTTTCCATTATCTCTATATAACCCCTATATAATCCCTATAATTCCTGTAGTTTCCATTTTCTTTTCCATTATCCGTTTATATACTCCCAATACAAGGCCCACAATCTGACCTCAAAGGATCAGCAATCTGGACCTCAGGCAGATTCTTGCACCCAGACTTGGGTGCCGCGTGCGCTGCTGCGGCAACACCCCCAGACTCCCTAAAGAATCCAAAAAATGGAACCCCCCCAATATGAACCAATTGCTACATTGGGGAAACTAGGGGATGATTAGAGCTCCATTTTTTGGATCCTTTACGGGGTCGGTTCGGCTTGCAAACACGTAGCTCGCATGGAGCCCGGGTTGCCCTACACAGAAAACGTTTAATTGCTGAAGACTCAGTGTGAATCCTGCTTTGGTACACAATCCTTACATGAACCCGAACGCCTGAAACCCTGAACTAAACCTTTTTCCCTAGACCCCGAATCCCTCATACAATCATTACGCACAGGAACCCTAACCCCTAGGCCCTGAACCCCAAATCCCTGGAACCCGAAACGCTCATCCACTGAGATCTTAACCCGAAGTCCGTCAACCCTACGCCCTACACCCCTAAGTGCCAAACACCAAAAAATGATCGACAGAGTCTGCTTCCAAAAGCCCTCTATAAACCCTCTATATGACCCCTATAACCCCCTGTATAATTGGGTAGATCCCACCCTAAACCCCCTAAACCCTAAACCCTCAACCCCCTAAACCCTAAACCCTAAATTACTAAACCCCTAAACCCTAAACCCTAAACCCTCAACCCCCTAAACCCTAAATTACTAAACCCTAAACCCTAAACACCCTAAATTACTTAACCCTAAACCCTAAACACCCTAAATTACTAAACCCTAAACCCTAAATTACTAAACCCTAAACCCTAAACACCCTAAATTACTAAACCCTAAACCCTAAACCCTAAGCCCTAAACCAAATGCCTCGCCATCCTCCGGGTCAGCATCCTGCTCGGATTTCGCGATGTCATACTGTCCCTGGCTGCTTCTGGGTATTTGGGTCTTTGGGTTTAGGGTTTAGGGTTTAGGGTTTAGGGGCATAGGGATAGAGATTAGGGTTGAGGGTTTAGGGGTTTAGGTTTGGGGTTTCCGGTTAGGGTTTGGGTTTTAGGGTTGAGGGCAGGTCGTTATTAGAATTCTCAGCGATACTCAGGGACTCCTGCTGCTCAGGCTACGTGGTTTAAGGGTTTTGGTCTAGGGGTTTGGGGGTAAGGAATCGAGAAATGAATGACAGCTACGGTTGCTTGTAAGTATCACCATAACCCATTTCTTCATCCGCTACCCTAAGTCTTACCCTCTAAACTCCCCACCCTCAAAGTCGTTGTAAAGGTTGATTCGCATATAGGTCCATAACAACTCCTAGCCCCCCAAAAAGTCCCCAATACCATAGCAGTTTCCACATTCTTCTCCATTCTTTCAACTCTTCAAACAACTAGCTTAGTCAAGAGCTTACCCCCGCTACAGTTCAGGATGTGAGGTTTAGGACTGCTTCTTGGGTCAGCGGGGGACATACGATTCGACTGGAAAAGCAGTCTGGGGCGTGGTAAACTGCTCGAAGAAGACGCGCCAGTTTCTCAAATGGCCCATGTACGAGTATATACTATAGAAGTTTCCATTTTCTTTTCCATCATCCCCATATTATGACCCCAATGTGATTCCCTCTATAAGTCAGTGATCCCTAGGAAAGACGGACCCCCAGGATTCCCTTGTAATGCACATAGTATCTTTGTACATCCCTGCCTCTATCCCTCGGGTCCCTGGGCATTTTGAGAAACAACCACATCAGCGACGGCCTCCAGGAGCTCAAGGGCGTGCACCTTTGCTACTCCACCAGGGTTCGTCGAAGCTACTTAGGCTTTTGGGTGAGGAATGCGGGGGAGGAGCTCTGTCCGCACAGCTTCTGAAGTCTAGATTGAAGACTTTTCTGTTAAATCCGGGAGATCACGGTTTACTTTATCTTGAAGGCAGGTGAAGCGTAAGCCTCAGGACTAAGGCTTGAATGCCATGGCATGCCCCTGTAGATTGGCCAAATGGAGCACCTCTTATGCAGACTGGTCTGAATGCAGCCCCGAACCTAGACACAGGTGTGCGAACACTTGTCGCTTTGTCTCAGCTGCGCAGGGTAAAGCAAAAACGGCGTGGCGATACAAAAAGGAAGTAAAGTGCACTAGCGCGGTGGCAACGACTGAGTATGCAACATGCAAGACTGCACCAGGACTGTAGCCGTAGCCTGCTTCATGATAGGAGATGAAATGCCATGATACGTCTGTCAGGGGTTAAAACTTGTGAGCTTGAAGTCGCAGATGTCCTTGCTCAACGACCCTTCTTTGGGAATGACCGCCCAGAAACAGGCATCTCGATTTCTATCCGCCAAAATACTTTGATCCTGACTATAGGGGGCCTCATAAGGACTCCCCCAAAGACACTGCTAGCATCTGACAACTATATACACTACAGAGACATGGAACGTTTTGCAAAGAAAAAACTTTCGAATAGTTTGTAGGGAACTCTATGATCCACTAACACTCCTCAAGAATCCCTACGGTCCCGGACTGCACCCCATTTTACATTTCCAAAACCCCCCAAAGCTGATAAAACTGCGCGCCACGCGTGACGCGCTGAGATGGCCGGCCCACCATCCTAGCACCAGGCATCGCGGGCTGATTTTGACGAAGGTAATGCGGATACATGCTTTGGACGGAATAGAAACCCCTGTATGCCCCTTCGTGTGAAGTTTCAGAATGTTGGTCTGTTGAATATTCGGGCATCTACACTCTCCCCACCAAAATCAACATGTGCTACCAACGGACAGAAACAAAGCCCTTGCCTGCAGATCAATTCTGCGCCCGTTGCAGACCTAAGCTGGGCAGTGGACGCTTGTTACAACTGAGTGAAATGCTGGCTGCCAGCCACCTGATGCTGCTGAATAAGGAAGTTTTGCAAGTTTTGAATTGCCACTCGGCTTAGTAGAGGGAATCAATCCGGGGGGCTTCCGAGGAGGATCCCCACACTGCTCCCCATAGCCTACTCCACAGCAGACCTTTTTCGATGCGAGCCTGTAACGGAACAATCTCTGGGGCGCCGACCCACACAGCTGAGGGCCCAGAGCCTCACAAGATCTGGACATGTGGACATTTCTGGAAACATTGCCTATGGAATTCCGAATGAGGACTCGCAGCACCCCCTGATCCCTTTATCATCCCTATATATCCGTCGGGGTCCCTACCCGCCCCATTTTTGAGAATGTAACTTTCCATTTTTCCATGCCGTGCTCCATTATCGGGGTCTTTTGCCCTTATATCTCCCCCCGTATAACGTAGTTGTTGTCACTTTCAGAACCCTGAATCCCTCAACCCCCTAAATCCCTACCCCGACACCCTACACCCTAAACCCCTTAACCCTAAACTCCTAAACCAACCCTAAACCCTATCCGGACTTCCATGCGACGTCCTCACGGCATCAAAAGCACCAGCCTTGGGATGACAGGGAAGCTAGCAGCTGCTTCTCCTGGACGCGTAAAAATTAGGCGCTTACAGGTATAAGGTTCACGGCTCAGGACTTAGGTCAAGGTTTAGGACGTGAGGGTTACGGGCTGAGGTGTTTTCTACAAATGCGGGGACGCCAATGTAGACCCCAAAATACGATGGCTCTTAATGTAGAGAACCCCGCAAAGGGACCCTTTTTTTTTGGAAGCCCCCTTTTGTCTCGGGCTTACATACTTTCGGATTTTGGGTGTTTTTGCATTTAGTGATTTTAAGGTTTTAACTCAGGATTGTCTAAAATGGAGGGTGATGCGTGGTCAATGAGCCAAATATTCAAACACCACGCTGCGTGTTTCTTGGAGTTGGGGCCCGGGCACAAACATGAGTACGTGACTGAAGCAGGAGCCCAATACAAAAGGAAATTCTCATGCCTCAGATTCTTGGAGATCGTGCAAGGGTTTTTATGGGGACCCCGGCATCCGTCCTCTACTGATGACCGGTAAGTCCAAGGTATCACTGAAGCGGAAGTTTCTGGTGGTGGGTCTCAAACCAGCTCCCAGCACGCGAAAGCGAATGTTGTGGCAAAATGTTTAACGTAATATTCGTGGCATCTGGTGCTGAATTCGGGGCGTTCGGTTCTGGAAAATCAGGGCTGAAAAACTCATGGGCGAAGCATTTTGAAGAACCTCTCATTGAGCATCTCAATATTTATCTCTCTCTATCTCGCTCTTTTCCCGCTCTTGCTTTCTTTCTTTCTTTCTCTCTCTCTCTCTCTCTCCCCTTTTTTTAAAGCCTCTGGGTAAGACAGAAAGTTGTCAGAAAGCCTCAGGGTAAGACAAAAAGGTAGACAGAAAGCAGAGGGTGAAGAGAGACAGAGAGAGAGAGAGGAAGGGAGAGAGAGAGAGAGAGAAAGCAAAGCAAGAAAATAGAGAGAGAGAGAGAGAGAGACTGAGCGTGGAGGAGGAGAAGAGAGAGACAGTAGAGAGGCCGAGGGGTTTATCAAGAAACAAGAAAACAAAACTTGTCGTTCCAACTTGTTTCCTGGCAAAAACAGTCATCCAGTTATCACTATTATGATATTGTTGTGTTGGCCACAATCCTCTGCGTAAACTTATTGTTCTAGTCTGACCCAACAACATCGACCTCACACCGCAAGCCGCCACCCAAACCCGTCTGTCGCCAAGCAGCTTTAGAAGGCGCGAGAAGCTTCATCTGCACCCTCTGAAGGTCCGCCATCTGGCTTTCCAGCTCTTCAGCATACCGCCGCGTTCCCTTGTAGGCAGCCCAAACAGCTTAACACGCATTGTGCGAGTGGTCTAGTATGGCGCTGCTTCTGCGTTCAATTTCATCGTCTTCCCAGCCTTCTCTACCTTGCCCATGCTCCGGTTTTCGTCGGCGACTCAGCGATGCCCTGTTTGTGGCCCTGAGTTGGTCTGGTTGCTGCTGGTTTTCAGCTTGCAGCAGTTGCACACCCCGCTGGCGTTCATGACGTTTTGTTTGGTACGCTTTCCACACGCTATATTGCTCTCCCAGAGCTTGATTTGCTGCTCTCCGGTCAGAACCCTGCTTTCAGACTGCCGTATTAGCAGCCCAAACGCCTCTGTAGTTTTCCAGAAGCGTCTGGCTCTGGGACTGCACTTCGCAAACCATCCGACTAAGTTCCACGTTTCTTGTCCAAAAAACTTGATTCACTGCCCAAACCTGCAAGTAATCAGCGCGAAGCTTATCCATGGCGCACAAGGCTGTCAGCTATCTTGTCCTAATTTTTTTGAGCCAGCGCCTAACTTGATTGAAATTGCTAGGATTTTCGAAAGCTACGTTCGGCTGCATTGTTTGCGTGGCTGTGGGAAGTAACCTGACGCAAAGCCCAGCGAACCCTACACACCTGAGCAACAGGAATGCCCAACTTGCCGTGCAAAGTACTCGGCTGATGTCAACAATTTCTCAAATCGCTCGGGATGCACAACCAATTGTACTCATGCTCCCAAGATGAAAAATGCTAACACGAAACATCAAGAACAATCAAGTTGCTGGGGAATCGTAAGCACTGTGCACTCTAGCCTTGGAATTTGTGAGCTCATGAACCATTCCGAATGCCCATCAACCACTCCAGCGCCCAAACGGGGCAAATGAAACAATCTCTCCCCCCTGTAAGGACACCCTGACCCGCAATTGTTACATATTACTGCGCATGTTTTCGCTGTATAAACCCTCAACCCTTAAACCCTAAACCCTGAAACAAACAGGGTGTGTTTTGGAAAAGATTCACCCCTGGTCCCTCTTGATCCATCAAGAATAGAGACTGACCTTTTGGACGGTTCGGGTTTAGGAGGGTCAACTGGGCTCAGGGTACCCTCAGTCCTGAACCCTAAATAGTAGTTTCCATTTGTCCGTTATCCTTATATATAACCCCAATATAGTTACTACAGTAGTTTCCATTTTCTTTTCCATTCTCCCAATGTCACCACCCTAAAACCTAAATCCTAAACCCTAAACTTTGGCGCTCGGGGGGATGAGCTCTCAACAAACAACCTAGAAATTGATGCATCCAACTCCTCCGGCGCTGCTTCTTTGGCAGAAGCCATTCCCGCCTCCGAGAGAGGAGGGAGAGGACATTCAAACTGTAGGGGCCTAAATAATCTGCAGACTCTACCCACCCCCCCTTCCCCCACTACCAGAGCGGTGCGCGAAAGGACGTCGCCCTCAACCCGTTTTCGAGCGGGCAGCTCTGGTGGGACTAGGCGGAAAACGTGGGGGTCGGGCCTCACGTTCGCGAGAATCAGGTGACCCCCATGGGTCTAGTCTCGTCCTTAAAGGGCTTCCGAGAAATGCTCTGGTTTTTTATTTTTCTGTCCCATCCGGCCCGATGATCCCTTCCCAGTGTTGGGCGGGCAGCTCTGGTGCCGGGGGTCAGGCCTCAGGTTATCAGGTGGCCCTCCACCCACCCACCCCTAGCCACCCCCCAGCCTCGCCCCCATACAAATGCTTAAAGGAGATTTTACAAGGGCGCTGAGGTATTGCACAAGGCTTCATAAGCTAAGCAGTTTATATGGCAAGACTATGTAGGGTTTCTATTCTATGCTGGGGTTCAACTTGGTGCATAGAGGGATTCTGTGGAATTTCCATGTTTCATCCCCTCAGCCCCCTCCCCCGTCGCCCCCCCCCCGCCCCCTTCCCCCCCGCGCACTTTTTTTCGCTGCTCGCTGTTCCGCGTTTTTCTGGTCGGCCTTTCAACCCAAATGTGCAGCTGGAGGTTCTGTAATTGCCATACAAACGCATAGGGAGATTTTACAAGGGCATTGAAGTATTGCACAGGGCTTCATAAGCTACTCCGTTTCAGCAGCACATGTAGGGCTCTGTAAGGGGTTGTGTAAACAGTTTATACGGCAAGACTATGCAGGGCTTCTGTTCTTAGAGTATGGTGGCGCTATGTACATTACAGTAGTTCTGCATGATGTTGCCGCCATCACCATTCCTGCCTCAGCAACCCGTTGAACCTGCCGAATAAACCTCTGCTGCCACTCTGACGGCAGCTGCGCTATCTCTGAGACGGCACTGCTGACCGGCGCTCAAGCGGGCCGAGGCGGCACGCGGTAGCTTTAATATTACGAATATTGCATCTTAAGGTCTGTCTGAAGTCCACTAAACCAATATTGTTCCTGAAATCTAGTACCGCGATCTTCTGGCAGCAAGTCAGGCTTCTGAAGGTACAATGCCAGCAAGTATAATGTCATTCCGCAACAGCAGCAACAATAATCCTAAACCCGAAATCCTAAACCCATAAACCGTAAAGAAGCAAAACGATCATAGAGCCTTTGCCATGCTTTTGCTGGGTGGGGTGCAGGAAGTTGTTTTTTCAGGTACAAGGCCCACGGCATATAGAGCTTAAGAGATGCTCCCCTACTACGAATCCCTCTCCTTTAGGTAGCAATAACATTGGACACCCCACCCCCAACATGAAATAGTAGATAGCTCGAAAAAATACTGACATCCTTATATAGAATATTCGGGGGTGGGGACGGTGGGGAGTGCGTCGTTTTACGACGGAAGGGATTGACGGTTTTGATGAAGTCCCCCCCCTGTCGTGTCCCCTAGCGGAAATCGCTGTATGAAGAAGGCAAGGAAGTTCTACTTTAGGGTTTAGGGGTTCAGGGGTTTAGGGGTTTAGGGTTATAGGTTCCCCAGGAACCCCTGAATAATAAAGGAACCTTTGTCCTAAGCTTCAGCTTAATAAGGAGGTCTCAAAATAAATTAAAAAAAAAGGAAAATGGGTACTACTTGGGTACCTAGAGTTGCTAAAATGCTTGAGCTCCAGCTGACAAGAAAGGGATTTTCGTTGACCACTGAACACTCCCCACCCCAAATATTCGATAATCCCTATAACAAAACCCAGTACATTTTAAAGATCTAAACCCTAAACCCTCAACCCTAAACCCATATGAGCTATAGTCTAAACTCCTAGTATCCCCCTTAATAAGCCCTACAGCAGCCCCCTAAATAATCCCTACATAACCCAGGAGTTTAGACTATAGCTCCTACCCCATTCCATGACTGGTGGCAAGCCCTAAACCCTAAACTCTAAACCCTAAACCCTAAACCCTAAACTCTAAACCCTAAACCCTAAACCCTAAACAAGCCTCTGCTTTCGGCCGCAGCTGCAACTCAACCTTCTTCTCCACAGCGATCCTCGCAGGTCAGGACTTGCCATTCCTTGTCTTGAAGACGCGGTTTTTTAAGGTTTAGGGTTTAGGGTTTAGGGTTTAGGGTACAGTCTATAATAGGGTATATATTGGGGAGGTATATATTAAGTATGGTACGCCCTGGTGGCGTGGTTTTCTGGTACTAGTGAAATGTAGAGAAACAGAAAGTAACACATTACGGGCCCCATATTTACAGCACTCCTGGTTTGAGCTGTTTTGGTTCATTTGATTACCGTTATATGCTGCATAAGATACATATGCAGATGTATCACGCTG
>CAJNIZ010044326.1:23462-39066 GCA_905231905.1 Symbiodinium pilosum
AACTACATTTAAGTTCCTTGACAGCAACCCAGTGATTTGTTTAAGAGAATAAAGGATTTGGTAACTTTCATAATGGAAAATTCTGTGGCAAAGAAAACGGAAAATGAGGTGGATACCACTGCTATATAGGGCAGGGGGTTATGTAGATTTGTAGTAGGCAGTACGGGGATTGTGGTAACTCCAGCCCCCCAAGTTAGGACCTCTTTGATACTTCGGGTCATTCTTTTGGGACCAACCTCCTCTTTCAGCCACACGAAGAAGAGGTATGAGACAGAGTCTGGACAGCCTATCACCCATCAAGCAAAAAAGCAATAGTCCAGCACTTGTGCTCCACCCAACATCCCCCAAGGCCTAGGGTTTAGGGTTCAGGGTTTTGGGATTTCATGCCAGGTTGGGAGAGTGTGAACTCTACTTGAAGGTCCTGGTGATGCTGTAAGTCCACTGAAATTGGTTATAAGGATAATTATGCTGATCGTAGCAAGACACACAACTACCCATGATTCTCCGACCCTTGAGCATAAATCCTCAACCCTAAGCCCTGAACTAAAAACCCAAAAACCTGTGCATCCCTAGGTAATCCTCATAAGGCCTTTTGGGGGTTCCATGTTACTTTGAGAGCCCTAAGCCCCGTTGCGGAACAATGTACACGCCTGGGCAGTAGATTCGAAAAGCTGCTTCATCATCGAGAAGCCTGTCTCTACCAGTTGAGCTACAGTCAATATTCCCCATAAGACTTAAGCAACCACAAATTCGACTTTGTTTGGAGCCACAGGATTCGGCTTTTGGATAAAGTGTGCATAAAAGGTGGTTGTCAAAATGATGGTGCCTTTTGGGGTACCGTAATTATTAGGTGCCGTATTCTAATAGGAGTCCAAAAAGGGACCATAATTTTGACAACCACCCATATACATATATATATATATAGATATAGAGGGAGGTTGTCCAAAATTAGGGGTACCTTTTTGGGGGTCCCCAACCCTAAACCCTAAACTTTAAAACCTAAACCCTAACCCCAATCTATTATGGGAAACTGCCATATACTATACCCCGCTTTCAAGTACCGAGGCACTTTGAGAAGTGATGTCTCCTAAAACCTGAGGTTTAGGGTTTAGGATTTAGGGTTTAGGGTTTAGGGTTAGGGTTTACCTCCTGGCATATGGTTGTTTCCCTTTATAAGGGGGCCCCAGTATAGACCCAAAAATACTACAATCCTTGGTTTCGGGACCCCAAGAAGATACCCATAACTTTGGGAAGCCCTCATATTATTTAACACTCAAGCTCTACATGCTTTGTAATCTTTGAATGTAATACACTGAAGCTCTACATGCTTTGTAAACTTTAGTGTAATAGAAATTTAAGAGCCCTGTAAAAAAAATGCCCATTAGCATGGGACCTGAAAAAAAGCTTTTTGCAGACAACGGTCTCTTAAAAACGTCTCATATGACGCTCCCTGTTGGTTTGAGGAGGGTATCCAAAACCGGCTGAAGCCTGGAAGCCTCAGCTCCCGAACACAAACGCACAGGAGGCAGAACTAGGAAAAAACGGGTGGTTTAGGTTGTAGGGGGAGATAATCTATGCACGTGGATACTTCGAAAAATTAGGGGCGCCTGCTTGGGAGCCCCTATAATGAGGATGATGATGGAGCCTCCGAAAGCAGAACCCATGGAAGCCAAACCATACCCCCACACTTCCTTCAATAGTGCTTGCAAGAATATTTTAGATTTTACAAAATATTTGTAAGGACGTTTTAAGGTTAAAAATGTCTAAGCTTTTTGAGGTTTGGGGTGTTGGGTTTACGGGTTTGGCACTGTAAACGCCACATCGGGCCTGGGCGCTCCGCCAAGCAAAAAAAAGCCTGCCTGCCTGCCTGATAGAAAAACATGAGCCCTCAATCCTAGATCCTGAATCCTAAGCCCTAAACCTGAAACCACTGAGCCTCAGCCCGAATTCCTCAGTCCTAAAACCAAATCCCATGTCCCATGAGCCTCAGCCCCAGACTGACCCTCAAAGGGTTTTGTGCTAAGATCTTGCGGTGTAGCGTTAGGGTTGAAATCCTCTACCCAAATCCTATTCACCCAACCCCTAAATCCTAAAACCTAAACTCTTAAGCGTGCGCGCTGGGGCCTGATTTCTCGTCGCCATTAACGGCAAGCGTGATGGGCTGCTCATGGGTTAGCCAGCGGGACAAAGACTGGCAGGGCTTGAGGGTTTGGGGTTTAGGTTTAGGGTTTTGGGTTTAGAGTTTGGGGTTCAGGGTTCAGGGGTAAGCTTACCTTGAACGCCACGGGCTGCAATTTTCGGTCGCTGTTTTCCTCTTTCCAAGCATTGGGGCTAAGGACTTAAGGTTCGAAGGATCTTTCCTACATCACCCCTATATAGCTCCTGTACAATATAATCCCTATAGTAATTTCCACTTGCTTTTCCATTATCCCTGTAGAGCCCCCTGTATAACGCCAATATAACCCTATATAACCCCTTAATCCTGATTTAAGGTGCCAAGGATCCCTCCCTTTTCAAAAAGTCTGAGGGTCTCCTACGTAGACTTCAAGTTGCAAGCGCCATCTAAACAGGACCTGGTATCCTGGCCCTGAGAATTATGGGATACATAAGTGGGCCCCTTATATGGGGGACCCATAATTAAGCCTTTTTGGCTCCCGAAGGTCCCAAAAGGTCTCCTATTATAGGGCCCCCTTACATAGAGCCCTCTTAGGGCTTGCATGAGAAAGAACCTTCACTACTGTCCTTTACAACGGCTGCTGTATGGGGTTCCATGTTTTGTTAGTTTTGGGCAGGAAGTTAGGGAATGTTTAACCTTACGCATTTGGGGAACCACGGATGCAGGTTCCAGAAATGCCCAGTACGTGGCAATCACCACAGGTGTATTTTGGAAAAGTGGAGCCCACAAAACAGTTTCGAAAGTAGCTGCCCAAAAGGACCCAAACATGTTCCTTGCGTCTTCTTTGTTATTCTTGTTATTCTGAAAGCTGGGAGGTAGAATTTTGGCTGCTAACGTTTTCATTGAATATGAATACGATTCATTACGCTCACAATCTATTCTTAGTGGTTTTTGCTAGGGAAGAAGGGGATATAATCCCTATGTAATCCCTATATAATATTCCTGTATTCCCTACTAAGAACCAGTAAGTCTATTAGATTCTTGCAGAGCATCTAGCAGAGATGTTTGAAGGGGGTTCTAGAAGTTATGGGTGCTGTAGGGCCGGCCTTGTTATCATGAATGCTCCGTGATTTTGGGGAAATCAGGGCAATGAAGATGCACCCTTGAATTTTAGAAGCCCCCCTCTACACGACCCAAACTTTGAGACCGTTGTTTGTGGGGTTTACTGTCTACAGCTTTCAAACGTCGCGGCTTGAAACTTTGCGCATGTGCGATCCCTCCTTGGTGGGTCATATGTGAAAGACATATCCAGTTTAGGGTTTTTGCTCCACGGTCTAGCGTGATATGATATGACACATAGTTCCCTGCGGAGTTTCATGCTGAAACCTATTTTGTTCCTGACGAACCTGCTACTTCCTGCCATCAAACAGGAAGCCTAAACTTAAGATAGGCTTAAAAAACTTTCTGGCCTGTAGAAGTTGGAAAACAACATATAGACTTCTTATCATATATTAAATAATTGGTGCTATCACGGTTCAGCATTTCTATCCTTTCTTTGTTCTGTCTGGATCTATCATGTCTTTATAAGTTTTCTGTTGTTTACGCATCAGTTATTTATCAGTATTTCATCGTTTGTTTGTCAACAGCACATGCCATACTCTGAAGTTATCTTCTGCGCTACAATTATCTTATCGTCGCTGTAGTGGCCTGCTCCGGCTAGCTGGGATCTTGAGTGGGTCGGTCTTACGTCTTGTAGTCGATACCAAAAATTTTGCATGATCTCAGACCTTGGGAAGTATGGTTGTACCGAGCACAGGACATGGCGAAGAGGCAGACAAGGGTCAAATGCGCATTCTAAATCCAGGTCGGTTCCCGAAGGATAAACGATAAAAATGATAAGATAAGCAAATGATAAGAAAGGATAGAGAACGATAAAAGATAATGAAATACGGTAAACAATTGATAGCAGTCCAGCGAAAATGTTGTTTTCTCGCCTCTGGCAAACCTGTCGGTGTCTCCTCGGGGCCTCCCGGAGCCCCCCACTGCTCCATGGATAAAATGATAGCAAACAAAGAAAAAACAAGATAAGAACTTGATAGCAATCCGGCAAAAGTGTCGTTTTCTTGCCTCTGGCAAGCCTCCTCGGGCCTCCTCGCAACCCCCCCTCCAGGCCTTCTGAACTTCCCGAGCCTCCCCGGCACCTCCGTCTGGGGCTTTCTGGTGCCTGGAAGAGGCTCTGCGGCGTACACGAGTGGCATGACAAGCCGGCAATGGAATTGACTCGGACGTCGACCTTGACCCCAGATTCAAAAAAGAACCCAGATTCAGAAATTATAACAACATGATAAAAATGATAAATACATTATACTGTGATCCAGACAGAATGAAGAAATGTCAAAAAAATATGTGAAAGTCATAACCGCAAATGATTGATAAATGATACATGAATGATAGATAAACCTATATTCGTGCTCCCAGCCTGTATAGCCAAAAAATCTCTTTAGGATTGGACCCGACCCGCCAGTAGTGAAAGCAAAGGATAGTGTAAACTAGCTGTCCCTCTCACGTCATATAATTTCACTCTTAACCTAGCCTAAATTCCATAGAAAAAGCAGAAAATTATGCATAATAGCCACAAACTGGTACCATGCTTTGACTTTACAATCTGAAGAAGCAACGTCGAACAACTGAAAGCCAGAATCCTGACTCACAACTGCAGAGCCTTAAGCCTAATCTGCGAAAACACGGTTAAAGGCTTTAGGGTTGGATTTCAGGGGCTAGCCTGAAGCAGCACTTGCTAGAAGAGAAATCAAAAACCTAAGCCCTAAACCCCTGAAGCCCAACAAAACAGCAACCTTCCTGTCCGCCAAACTTAAATGAAATGCATAGAAACCTTTCGAAAGGACAGGAACCTTTATAGGACCCTATTGAAGGCTCACCGCTATATCTTGGTCCTCCTCCGCCCTCTGTTGCGCCCGCTCGAAGCGATGGCGGGCTTCCGCGTTCGCCCGCCTTACCTCTTCACGAGGTCGCGGGTTCGCGCACCACGCTAGGCCCGGCAGAGCAGGGATTAAAATGGATGGTGTTGGTGGATGGGGTGCGGGATGGATGGGAGTTGATATCGTGGAAGGGGGGTTTGGAGGTTGGGGAGAATGGGCTGGGAAGGGGCTGGGTGGGGTGGTGGAGATGGGGGGGTGGAAAAACGTAGAAGCGTCCGTGGTCATCAAGGCTTCAACAAACATCAGTCCTACCTAGGACTAGCACCCAAGAAGGACAATACAAGCGCTTTGGACAGCGCAGTCCTCCCTGCGGCGAGGCCCCATTTTGCCTCTTCTGTTTGCGCGCGCCGCTGCGTGGCCTGCCTCGGAATGCGTCCTTAGAGCGGCAGACGTTGAAGGCACACAACGCTAGCGCAGAGCACAACAGTACAAGCCAAAGAGCAGGTGCGCGCACCTCGGAGGCTGAAGACTCCATTTCACGCTTGCTGATGAGGTTGCATGTGCCTTCAGGCGATTTCACTCTCCTTAGCAGCATCTACACCTGCAAGAATCTGAGAATAGAACAGGTTGAGCTCGTGCCTTGAGGCTCACATGCATCAAGAAACACCTCAACCACCTACACGCAGAAAGTGAGGCTAACGCAAATGTGCCATTTCCGCGCCGGAAGCTGCGGAGCACTTCCTGCTTCAAAGCAACAGGTGGGATACTGGCCATTCACGCCGAGGATGCCTCCTGCTCTACGGCTGCTTTGTTGACCATTGTGAACTCCATCGTCTGTGGCATGGCCACATTCATAACTCTGCTACTCCTGCACTACTTGGGCGAGTGGACATGGTCATGGGAGCAAAACTTTGCCTCGTCTGCTGTAGTCAAAGGCTCAGCCTCGATTCTGACGATTGGTCAAAAGCAGTGCAGATGAGAAGAATCACAACTGCAAACTGACCATGCATAAGGCTGCAGCCACCCTCATAGTCGGTAGATCCTTTCTTGGCATGTTTTGTTCATACCGGCGCCATTTTTGCTACCTTTGCTCCTTATCCATCCCAGCATCTGTGCGTAGCTTGCATGGCATACCAGCTCTCCTGCGGCCAGAAGACGTCCCAAAAGGACCAGATGCAAGTTGCAGCCTCATGTTCAGCCGCCAGAAACAAATCCATAGTTTCGTTGGCTGAGCTGAGATAATATTAAAAAACGCCGCCATGCTTCAGATTTTCCCAGGCCCAGCCTCAGCAGGAGAAAATCTTGATGTTGACAAACAAATGAACACATCACTGTGTTTCCGGAGGCTGCGACCAACTTCTTACTTCTGTCTGCGTTCACGTCATTTTCTCTTGGCGTCTGCTCCTTGACAGGACTGATAGCCTGCGATCAAAACCTGAAGTGCCCCACTGCATCTAGACTCGTTCTGTCAGCGCACCTCAGGCCAGACAAACTCATGACCTGCCCGCTCCATGCAGCTGCAAAGACCACCCATGTTGACCAAAAGTTACTCAAACAAAGACATCGATACAGCCATGTCCTGAAGAGGCCGTGACCGCCGAAGCCTAAGGTCAAGGCTAAATCACCCCCCGCCTGCAAACCCAACCTCTGCAAGACAAGATGTAGACTCTCAACCTCCGACCCCAACTCGAAGCCTCGAGCCCCGAAACCTATTTAGCCCTTCAACCCTCAACCTCAAACGCTTAACCTCAACCCCAAATCCTAAACCTTCAAAATTCGACCCTAAACCCCAAGGCCCTTGAACCGCAAAACCCTAAACCCTTACACCCCTAAACCCTTACACCTCCAAATGCCAAAGCCTAAACCCTAATTACACCCCTACACCCCTAAACCCTACATCCTGAACCCTAAACCCTAGACCCCAAATCACAAATCCTAAACCCAAAACCCTTGCACCCCTAAACCCTAAACCCGAAATCCCAAACACTAAACCCTAAACCCAAGACCCCAAAACCCTAAACCCTAAACCCTACATCCGAAACCCTACATCCGAAACCCTAAATCCGAAACCCTAAATCCGAACCCTAAACCCAACCTGGCCTGCAGGTAGCCCGTATCCCTCACAGAGCTCCCGGAGGGAGGCTGGCTTACCTTAGAAGTCGATTTCAAGGATTCAGGGTTTAGGATTCAGGGTTTAGGATTTAGGGGCCAGGGCTTAGGATTTAGGATTTAGGGTTTAGGGTTGAGGGCCTAGGATTTACGGTTTAGGATGTCTACCTGCGCAGGGCTGTGTATCCATGCGCCGCTGGCGCCACCCCACTTCCAGGGATNNTTGCCCAAGAAGCCATCGAAACTGGGCTTTCTTCAAAATTCCCACCCGCTGTGAGACATCACAGGCTACCACCCAAATTACTTCCTGTTAGGGTTTAGGGCTACGCCCTCATTCCCACCTCCGAAAGATCGTCTTCTCGCTTCAAATGAAAGGACAAGCCCACAGGGGCCTCCAGGGGCCTTGAGGGGCTTTCAGGGGCAGGGGCCTTCAGGCCAGGAGCCTAGGCTGCAGCTATGGGCCAGGACCCCCAAAAGTCAATGTACATTGTATATGCCTCCCGATGTACGGGAGGAGCCCCTATGGAGGCTCCTCCCATTGTCTTACCCAGTACGGGTGTAAAGGCTGACGTGTATCTTCAGTGTCTGAACACCCTAGTATTGGGTGGGAACGGCCTAAGCAGGCTTGGGAATTTGGGATTTAGGGTTTAGGGTTTAAGGCTTGGGGCTCAGGATGTCGTGATTAAGGCTTAAGGACCAAATATCTAGGGATTACCGGCGTCGTGCTTAAGATCTGCAACTGTGTGCTTAAGATCATAAGCTTAAGGCTTGGGATTGGATAGTGCTTTAGGATTCACAGCGAAGCATGAATCTTGGGGGTTGAGATTGAGAGCTTAGGATTGAAGGCCTGGCTGTAAGTTTTAGGATCAAAAAGCTAAGCCCTACACCTTACAAGGTTTGGCTTCGCGCTTTAGAATTTGGGCTCCCAACCCTCAACCCCAAACACAGAACTGGTGCAGTGTCTGATCTCTCCCTGCCTGCTGAACAAAGATAAATGCTGGGAGCCAGGACTGAATTGGGTCAAACGCGGTTTACGGCTTAGGGTTTCAAATCCAAACTCGACTAACTCCTGCAGGCCAGCCAAGAGGGTCCTGCAAAGGGTTATAACAAACAGTGCTCATTTTACCGCCACAGCTCCGTGGACAGGACCCATAGGAAAGCACTGTTCAAGTCCAACACAATCCACATACAAACTACATGTTCACGAGGGCTCTGTAACTGTAGCTCCGGAATTGTAAGGCCCTTCCCAGAAAAAATGGGTGTAGGGATCACGCAATTGTTGATGGTTTAGGAGTTAAGGTTGAGGGCGGGTTCAAGGTAGAGGGAGGGCAAGGTCACGGATGAGTAGTGTTTTTTTGGTGGTTGAACCTAGGAAGATAACATTCCTTATATAGAATACTATACCCAAAAGGAGGATATAATCTTACTCTGTATTGGGTACCATAGTATCCCCGAATTAAATACTACTCAGATGTGCTGGACTAAACACGGCGTTTGCATGTTCCCTTGCACCCGGTCAATTTTGAAGTGGGACTTTTGCGACGCACCCCCAAACCCACCCACGCTCTAAACCCTGCACCGAGAAAAACAAACGCTGAAAGTTCAGGGCCTGGTCTTAAGGCTTAAGAAGCAAGTTTCCCACGACTACATGAGCTATAGTCTAAACTCCTAGTATCCCCCTTAATAAGCCCTATATAATCCCCTATATATCCCCCCTTTAAGGAGTTTAGACTATAGCTCACATAGGAACCCTACACACCTTAGCCCCCTAATTCTTTACGATGCTTAGGTTAGGGTTTAGGGTTTAGGGTTTAGGCTTTAGGGTTTAGGGTTTAGGTTCAGGGGCTTATGGTTCCATTTTTGAGGGCTTACCGCTCAAGCTGGAAGCTAAACTGAGCTCATCCTGTGCCCCAAACCCCAAACACAGGATTGATCTTAGTAAGGTGATTTGCACGCCCAGACGGATATACACGGATTAGACGGATTAAGTAGAGATGTTCACAGGGAAGGAAGGAAAAGCAAATAGAAAGAAAATGGGCAATGAAATGGGAACCGTAGATCCCTTGCAAGGGGCATAGAGGGATGACGTAGGGTTCCGAAATGTTCCCTCCAATAGGACATGACCCCCAATAATGGAGAATCAAATGGACAAGAAAATGAAATGATAGCTGGGGGTCATATAGGGTTGTTGTACACGCTCCCTTTTTGGCTTCCGCCAGGCTCCACGAGACGTTGCTCATGCGCTGCAAGGGCGTACATGTTGAAGATGCGGCGGAGTCTTTGGAGTCTAGGGCTTAGGGTTATGCGTACATGTTCAAGTGTCACCCTAAACCCTAAACCCTAAACCCTAAACCCCAAAGTGTCAGGGTTTAGGGTGATTCTGTGGAGTCTTGGCTTGAAGCTCAAATGAGAAAAGCCAGAGACCGCCCCCCAGGAATACTGATCACCAAAACTTGCCACGGAAGGAGCCACGCGCCCTTGGCAAAGCTTATACATTAGGTGGACCCCCCACCCAGTAATAGTGACTATAAGGGATCATAGGGAAAATAGGGTCCTCTTATATTCTCCTTATACCACTATTACAGGGTGGGGGGCCCTCCTAACTTATACATCCCTAAACCCTAAACTCTAATCCCTAATCCCTAATCCCTGAATCCCTAAACCCTAAACCCTAAACCTTCAGATCATAGCCTCGGATACTGCCCTCACTGAATAAAGGCTGGGTAATCTGTCCATCATAATTACCAGGACCCTCCTTGTACCCTTAATCGGGGATATATGGTCCCTAATAGTAGGTACTTAGGCCCCAATAGAGGGTAGGAGGAGGGTCTAGGTATATCTAGTCCGTAATACTACCCCTATATGGACCGTTACTGGGTGGGGTTTAGGGTCTTTTCTTAGAGTTTAGGGTTCAAGCCCGTGAAGGCTCCGGCTGTAGAATTCCAGCTTTTTTGCGTCTTCGGGTACAGGACTTGAGGCTCTTGAAACTCCACCCTCAACCCCTGAACATAACCTCCTGCCAGGCTCTAAGCCACAAAGCCTAAATCTCAATATGGACTTGAGCCGTACAGTTTATTTGAATAAAATCCCTGAATCGGATACTAAAAACAAACACTCACCAATATTTCTCATGAACCCTGAACCCTAAGCCTAAACTCCTAAGTATACATCCAGCAATAACCAAGAATCAAACCCTACCTCACTTGAGCTATAATCTAAACTCCTCGTCTCCCCCTTAATAACCCTTGTATGACTCCCCTATATAGTCCCTTATATAAACTCCCTTTAATAGGAATTTAGACCCTAAACCCTAATCCCTAAACCCTCATCCCTTAACCCTAATCCCTAAACCCTAATATCCCCTATATAAACCCCCCTTAATAGGAATTTAGACCCTAGCTCACTCAGGGTTACGTAGGGCTGGGCTTCGGAGGGGCAGTGACTGATTTCAAGGCAGGGGCAGAAGGGAGAGCCCAAAATCCTATGCGTACCCCAAGCCTGAGTGTGAATTGAAGATTCAGGGTTTTGGGGGTTTAGGGTTTAGGGCGTTGGCAAAAGAATTGGAAATTGGTGGTTTAAGGTTTTTGCTAGATTGCTTTCCACCAAAAATGGTTGCCTCCCACCCTCCGAATCATTAATATTCTCCATGAAGTACCACTGTACATGGAGGCTCAACGGTACTTGTAATTTCTTTAGGCATGGGTGCAATCACGATAGCTAATTACACATATGAGCCTATAATCTCAACTCCTAGTATCCCACTTAATAGCCCCTATAATACTGTCCTACATAACCCCCGTACAACAAGCTCGTATAACTTCCAACGTTCCAGGCGCAGTTTAGGGTTTAGGGTTGTATGTTCCCTACCTTTTTCAATTTCCCTTCATGCTGCTTGACAGGGTTCCATGCAACTGCACCCTCAACATCCAGAATGTGAAAGATGCCTGTCATACTGAAGAGCTCCCAATATCAAGCGCGTGTGGAATAACGATGAAAATCATGAACATAGCCGGCCATGATGATCATCGTAACCGCAATAACAACTAAGAACACGTCCCAAAACCTACACCCTAACCCTAAACCCTAGACAGTAAACCAAAGGGGTCCGTACAAAGGGAACGCCACTTTCAGTTGCTTCGCCCTCGCATCACACGAGCGGTCACTAAAACACGCCCACACCTCTTCGGTTGAGTGGGGGGCCTGGAGCCCTTAAAGCCTAAAGCCCGAGTACATGGCGGGTTTGGGGTTTAGGGTTTAGGGTCCGGGTGTGTTATATCATGATTATATAAGGATTATAAGGGGACAATATTGGTAGTTCTTGAGGCTTCTACAGTACTCAGAGGCCGAAGACCTAGCAAGTAGCTTACAAACGGATGCAGGTCGCTCAATTGGGGCTGTCCCGCCTATAACCCCGTTTATAGCCTTCAAGTATGTACCAGAAACCGTATGCCCGTAAGACAAACTGAAGGCCAAGGCTTGAAAACCCTGTCCCATGAGCCATCTCGTAAGCTCCGAATCCCCGTATATACGACTTTGGGGGTGATTGTCGGAGACTACAGCCCAATGAGGAGCTAAAAGCTGTTGTCTACTATTGTCACAACAAAAAACCAGCTCTGTTCTGAACCCTAAAAACACCCTAAACCCGACAACGTATATCCTAAACCCGAAATCCTAAACCGTATATAGTAGTTTCCATTTTCTTTTCCGTTATCCCCACATTACCCAATGTACTATGATCCCCCTTAACATGACCTACAATAACCTAAATCCCGGAGCCTCAGCCCTAAATCCTAAACCCTAAACTCTAAACCCCAAACCCTAAACCCTAAGCCCTAAATCCTAAGCCTTAAACTGTAAACCCTAAACCCCAAATCCTAAATCCCGGAGCCCACTTCAGCAAGAGGTTGCTCGGCAGGCGGGGCCGCACTTCTTGCTCCCTGACTGCGGCGTCTGATGAGTAAGCCGGCCTGTCAAGCGACAGGTGTTGAGGTTTTGGGTGTAAGGTTTTTGGGGGCTAGGGTTTAGGGTTTAGGGTTTTTAGGGTTCAGGGTTTAGGGTTTTAGGTTTAGGGTTTAGGATTTAGGGTTCAGGGTCTAGGGCTCAGGGTTTCAGGTGTAAGGCATAAGGTTTTGGGTTAGGCCGTCAGGTTTATAGGTTAGAGCTTGAGGTATAGGGTCAATGGTCCAGGGTTTTGTGGCAATCATGGTAACAGTGACAGTGGGGCGTGGGTGTAGGGCTCAGGGATTAAGATTAAAGCCACACACACACAATCCAGAAAATGTCATTGACCATGGCAGTAGCAAACGTGAGGGTATTGGTGATTGCGATGATGACCATGACGATACAACGAACTACTACAAGAATATTCTCAACAAGCAGAATACCGTCATGATGCTACCAGTAGTCCTCTGCGCAGTAACTGCTATGACCATTAAACGAAATGCAGTCGGCGTAAGTGCCGCAACGAGAAGAAACAAACGAAGAAATCCGCAGAGCTGCCTACCCTGGACGAGCTCCCCTTTAACCCTAACCTTACCTTCGCTTAGCTGGGAATGACGGAATGGCAGAGACAACTGAAACTAGTATAATAGGTTACATAGGGACTACTATAAGAATCCATTCCTTCACTCCTAGCTAAACATAAGTACGTAACCCAAGGCTCAAAGCTTAAGTTCTGAACTGGCGGCCCTGGCTCTGAGGATAACAGCGCTAGTAATCATGCGCAACCGCGGTCATTCGATAGTCACGTACTATGGAAACCCCCCAAAAAAAGACCGAATTTCCAGCTTATACAAAACTATCTATATATATATATATCCCAAATGAGCCCTTCAAAGGACTCCCAATTCTTGGGCCCAGCCTGCCAGATGAAACCCCACCTTTGCTCAAGGTTTAGGGGATTAGGATTCCGCATGAGACTTCAAGCAGTTGCTATCCGTAACAGCAATTACTGTATAAGGGGCCATAGAGGATTACCTGGTCTACCGTAGCTAGTTTGAGGCCTTAAAGCCTAGACTCGTCATGGTTTAATTTCGGTACAGCCCTAAACCCCAAAACCTAGATGGCGGAGGCTACGACCAGAGGGGGGCAACCCAGCGAGTGACCTCGAGCCTCCCAAGAGCCTTGAAGCAGGGAACCGATGAGGTGTGGAACAATTCTTAGGGTTTAGGGTTGGGGCGTTCAAGGGTGGTGCAGGTGCTGGGACAGGAAACGTGGCATACCTTGCTATAATGTTTTCTGGCAGGGCCTGGAATGAAAAAGGTTGGATTACCACCTCACCTGAAACCCTAGACGCTGAAACTCCACCGAAACCGACATCCCACGTTTCCAAATCCGAATGCAGATGTCGTGTCAAAGAGGGATACCCTAAACCACAAACCAAACCCCGAACCCTAAACCCCAAACCCTAAACCCTAAACCCCAAACCCTAGACCCAAACCCTTAACCCCAAAACCCTAAACCCTATACAGAATTGAAAGCTTTGCAGGGAGTACTCTGAGGTTTTCCCGACAGCCCCCCTCTTCTTCGAGTGAGGTGAAATGCCTAAGCCAGACCTAAACTCCAATGCTTAAACCTTAGGGTTTAGGGTTCAGGGTGTAGGGTTTAGGGTGTAGGGTAAGGGTTTAGGGCATACCCCAACTCAGTAATTAATGGTGACCATAGGGGGTAATGATAAACGTTTTAAGATTCCTAGATATTCCTATCATGAAGCAACCTGCACCTCTCGCCTAGACAATCACAATGCAAAAGCCTAGTTAGGTATATCACGAAACACTCGTGTTTTCTTTGCTTGTCATGATAAGGGACCAAAAGATACTTCCCAGTCATAACTTCCATTTTGCCTACCTAGCCTGACGTTCTAGACCACGATGTAGTCCCTTTGCATTCAATGTGTTCTTTTCTTTTCCAAGTGGTTCTCCATTCCTGGAAGATCCCCCAACTCGACCTATACCCTACACCCTATATACCCCATTACAGTAGCTTCCATTTTTCCATTATCCCCATATAACCCCAATATAACCCCTATAGAAACCCCCAAACATACATGGAAGCTGACATGGTCTGGCCCAGCCACAGCACAATAGCCACGGCGTCGAGCCGAAAGCAGTTTTGAAATCCGATGCCCTTCGGAGGCTGCATTGCCAGGGGGCCCCACATGGCTGTGCCAATACCCATGGCAATCCTGGGCTCTCGGGTTCACGGTTTTGGGGTTGTTGTTGAAAAACTTGAACTAAGTTGACGCAATCTGAATGTATAACAAATAGAAAGGCTCCCTGGAAATGGTAACTTAACTTAGGTTCCTTGACAACAACCCAGTTTAGGGGTTTTGAGTTACCCCTTCCCAAAAGATATGCATCATTGCAGTGCTTTTCGTTGAAAGGTCTGCTCTTTGGGCGACGCTCGGGGATGTTGGTTTGGGGTTTAGGGTTTAGGGTTTAGGGTCTCGGGTCTAGGGTTTAGGGTTTAGGGTTTAGGGTCCCCCTTAAAAACCCCCATAATAGTCCCCTATGTTATTCCCTATATAATCCCCCTTTAAGGAGTTTAGACTATAGCTCATATGAGCTAGGATCAATATTTCTCAGATAACTAATGGAGCTGGGTCCTGAATAGGGAATATACCAGGGACTATACCAACTACCACAGGGAGCCCTACCACAGGGACCCCTATGTCCACCTTATACTCCCTTGGTAGGCCTAAACCCTGCACCCCAAATCCTGAACCCGGGTCCCCAAACCTAATCCCTGAATTTCATCCCTGACCCTAAAACCATAATCCCTGATCCCCAAACCCTCAACCTTAATGGCTTACTGGTGATCATAAACCCTCATTCCTAACCTTAAAACCCTAATCCCTAAACCCTTATCCCCAACCCCTAAACTAAACTCTTAATAGCTCCTTGGTAGGACGGATATTCACTCTAGCGTGGCTGTATGAGGGCTCCCCGAGCCCTCTAATCTACAGAAATCTAAGGGTTCAGACCTGAATCCTTGGATCTAGTTCAGGGTTTAGGATTTAGGGTTTAGGATTGAAGGCTTGGGATTTAGGATTTAGGGTTCAGGCTTTAGGATTTTGGATTTAGGGTTTAGGGTTTAGGATTTAAAGTTCTGGGCTTAGGAATCAGGATCTGCGGTTCAATCTTCAGCTGCCCGGAGCTCACATGCGAAAACGAAACCTCTCGTCCTTTCAGAACAACCAAGCCCTACACTATAGCCTCAACCCCTAAACCCTAAACCCTAAACCCGCAACCCCCAAAACTGCAAGCCACCAAGACGAAGACGTGTGCCCTAAACCCGCAGCGCTAGACCTCAAAACCATAAGCTGAAACCTACAGCCCTAGTAAGGGATTGCCATAGTACGTTTAGGGTTTAGGATTTAGGATTTAGGGTTTAGGGTCCCCCAAAGGTACCCCCCCCGGATTTAGAACCCTATTAGGCCTTA
>CAJNIZ010044327.1:26469-102656 GCA_905231905.1 Symbiodinium pilosum
ACTTTCTAAATCTTCCCAGGGGTCTGGGAATAGGGTAACAGCAACACTCAAATGGTCCCAACAGCTCAGGAACCTTGCAGCGCAGCAGCATCCGGAAGATGAGGATGGCGAGGACTTGAGCATGGGTCCAGGGTGTAGGGCTATGTCCTTTCGTCGGGGTGTTTGTAGCTCAGAGTCCACATGCAAAAAGGGCTTAGGGTTTAGGTTTAGGGTCTTCCCTGGGGTCTGATGCAGTATTTTGAGATTCTGTCTGGGACTTTGTGGCGTTTGTTGGGTTTGGGGGTTTGGGATAGGATTTAGGGCGTAGGGCTCTGCCCAGCTCGTATCAGCATGTAGGGAGCCAAGAGCTTTCGGGCATGGAGTTTGGGCTCTCGGCTTTAGGATATTTCCCCACAGGATCCCACAGGGCACGAAAATCATTCTCTTATGAAAGTGTACCGACACCTGCGTCAGCCTTAGATCTCAGGCAGACATACCGGTCAAAATCCAAGCAAGGACGGTCAAGTGCCAGAGGTTTGCTTTGTACATTCCGGACACCGGCAGGGTGTGCTGCTGGGACGAAGTTGGAATTGGTCTAGTGTTGGACATTTCCAAACATTATGATGGTAAGGACTCCCCGAAGGACCCCTGATTTTTGGAACCCCTTTTAATAGCCTGGTACGCTACACAACTGTATCGGCACAGTTTTGGCGTGCAGTACCTCGAGATCTCGCTTAATTCGTCCTTTCGTGCAGGTCTCTTTTGTTCTCTGAACCGCTACATGTCCATAGCTCTTTCGTTTTGGTCAACATTCTCACAGAAGCTTGGTTTTGGACTTAGGTTGGATTTTGATTGGAACTCCATGGAGGACCTGCCGGGAGCAGTGTGGTTTTGGGGTCCAGGATTACGGGCTCAGCCTGGTGAAGATTTGGGGTGTGCTGGTCAGTGATGATTCCACCGAGCACGCTCCTATTGGCTTCTATTTGGCTTGCCTGAACTGCTTGTCCGTACTTGGGAAACAAAGAGGCTTAGGTACGTTTCCCACATGAGGTTGTGTACCGCTCTCAGAAATCACTGGAAGCCCTGACCCTTAACCCTCTGCATCCTAAGCCTGTGCGACTCCATGGAGGACCTACTCAATAGAATAATACACTATACAAATACTACAACCATATAGTAAGAATATACGAATCCGAAAAAAGACCCACTGGACACTGGAGGACCTACTCATGTGCTCCGTGGGCGAGGACAGCACGCTGCAGGTTTGGCAGCCGTCGCTCTCCGTCTTTGAAGAGGGTGAGGACTTCTGTGGCCGACATTTTAAGGTTCAGGGTCAAGGGCTCAGGGCGTCAGTCTAGGTCAAGGGTTAGGGCTTACATGAGGGCTCAGGGTTCGGATTTCAGAATTCAGAGGATCCAGGGTTTTGAGATGACAGGCGTTAGGTGAGTCTGGTGTTGTGGCCTCTTTCTGTGGTTCTAAGACGGGAATCCGCTGCAGGGTATGTGGAAAGTTTTAAAGACTTCATTCAAAAATCATGACCTACTTGGTAGACAGAGCTGTTCTCATCCCATGATGTAGTCATTGCGAAGTTACTGGGCTAGAGCTAGAGGTGCTACGGATATCAGTTTTTTTTTGAATAACCGCGTAGTCGGGATGCTTGAGCTACAAACCTGGCGCCTGAAGTAGGCCAGAAGCAAACAGAATAACCTCACAATCCCATATATTCCCCCCATATCTGTAGAGATACCCAGGGTTCCTAATGAGGGCCTCCCTTGTTTTGGAAACCCTGGCTCCTACAGCCGGAACCTCCCACCTGTTTCCCCTTGAGGAGGCTTCAGCAGACCAGGTCTCAAGTGAGAGGGCCGCCAAGCGCAGTCGCGTGGACTGAGCTACGGGGTGGCGAGCAGGTCCCCTTGAGGTCGACGGTTATGCTTTATGGTTTAGGGTCATACTGTGTCATACTCCACTACCTGAGGTAACTTCTATCAACTACTAGTTCCATGGTAGGCAAGAACAATGTTTCGTAATAGGTCTAGGTCATAGGTCTTCTTCGTGTTTGGTCTGCCAACATCTTGTGTCTGAACACGAGATGTTCTTGGGAAAGCCAAAAGTCCAGATAGAAGGACCAGGCACTATTTCAGATGTGTCACAACTGAAGGTCGAGGCTGCTGAGCGCAGATGAAAATCCCGACGTCCTTCCTGTGCCCACTTTTTCAATTCTTGCTGGTGTTTCACACTCGAAAGCTGTGTGATGGGGTTGTTGACGTTGTGACAGTCGAGTAGCCTGCGTATTCGACAAGTAAGTATGGCTTTCTTAGACCTCATTGCGTTCACGGCATACACGGGTCCTTCTACAAGGGCACTGCCTTTTGTGCAAGTAGGCCTTCTGAAGGTCTACCCTGAGATTTTCAGATCTCCCAAGCAACCTTACATAAAAGGGATCCTCTGTTCCCTGCATTGGTATCTGTCCTGTCAGGCTTCCCATGATCTTCGTTCCTGCCCCCCATCCCCGCTTTGCAGGTCTCCGGCCTTGAATCGCTCGGGCTCCCCCGGCATCCGAAGGGATGAAGGATTGAATGCATGGAATGGGTGTAGGGGTTTAGGAGTTCAGCTTTCTGGCGGTGTGCGAGAGGACAGATGGAAAAACAAATGGTTTAGCTGTTGATTTGAGCAGCCATAAGACAGGATGGTTCTTCTGCTTTTTGACTGTTACAAGGGCAGTCTTGATGCTCAGGAGCTCGTGAGGGGCGAGGCTACTCACCCGGATCTTCTGTGTCGCCCTACAGGCGCCTGAAGGGGGTTAAGGGCATATGTCTACTGTTTCCTTCAGCGTCTAAATGATACAAGGGTGTCGGCTTCAAGGTCCGAAGCTCCAGAGATCCGCTGTAACCACCCTGAACCTTAGAATCCTCAGCCTAGGCTTCAAGCCCTCAACCCTGAGCTTTAAACTTCACTGAACAGTAGGATGCGGCAAGACATTCCCAGGCACATCATGCGCACAGAAGATGCTTCTGACCATGCTCGGAGGTGTGTAGTGCCCGACTGATCTTAACCAAGAGAGGTCCTTCTCAGACCATCTCTGAAATCCACCCTCAACCTCTGAATATCATCACCGTTTCACATTTCCATGAATTTCAGCCCTTCATCCCCTTATCCTCCGAAAGATGCCCCACCCTTTGCCAGGCGTCCCGCGGGCCCGGGCAGCCGCAGTTGCGAGCGAACGCCGTCCCCAGGGTCCCGAAGTGTAGAAATGTTCTGACCATTCCTTTCTTGGAGAGTCGACGCAGAAGTACAAGGGTTTTGACAACTTCCGTGCTCCCCAGTCCTGACCATGAAGGATCCTATCATTCTGGGGGGGGGCCGGGGAGCTTTGTTGCTTTATGGTCGCCGCTACAGTATACTTCGGTCGTCATATTTCGTATCCTTACCACCAGAACGATGACACCTAGCAGCGCAGCACCTTTCTTATGACTTGGCCATGATGCCATTGGAAGCACGATGCCAATACAGTCACGGCGTTCCCATTGATTTACCTGCACCATCATTTGCACTCAACTTCTTCCAACTCCTGTTGCAGGTCACAGCGTCGTGTAGCGCCGCCAAACGCTGTCAATGGCAGAGGTGTGACCGGCAGGGCATGTAGGGCACAGATCGAAAAGGTTTGAAACCCTGAAAGGGGTGCTCTTTTCTCTACAGGTTTCAAGAACCTTCAGTGTCTTAACTTGTGCTACTCTCCCTTTTGTGTTATTGAGGCTCCATCCTAGAGCACAACCACGATAATGCGCAAACCGCCACTTTGCCACCTGAAATCCTGCGGCCGGAGGTGCCTCCGCACTTTCTCTGCGAAGTTGGGGGCCCAGCATATTCCAATCCCCAATTTTGGGAACCAGTAGCCCTATAGTATCCCTATAATGCCCCTATATACCCATATAAATCCCCCATAACTAAGATTCTGGGGCTCGGTAGGGGAACCCAAGTAATAATCACCTCCTCTTAATATTGAGAACCCGCACCCCCTAATATTAAAGATTCCCATTATGGTAGGCTATTGGGAGGATTTAACAGAAGCGGGGTGGGTGGCTTTAATATCGGGGGGAGGGATCGAAGGGGTCATATTGTAATGTGAAAGAGGTCTGTAGTCGATGACAGTAGAGTTTCGTACTATGCCTACTTTGTCCTTTAGCAACGGAGCTCTGGAATCGTGGGGTGCTGTTTTGGGACCTACTACAGCTTGTGTGGCTGCTTCGTAATTTATTATATTCCTGAAGGGGCTTTGACAAGGATATTATAGCGCAGTTTCTGAAAGTTATGGATGCCCAGATGAGGGAGGTAGAGTGTAGGCGCTTGAAGACTCGTAGGTTTATAGTATACTAAACACCAAACCCTGAACCCTGGGACTTTTGTGGTTGGGGGCGGGTTCTCAGAGTCAGGGATCCTGTTTTGGGCACGTCGTTGCAAGGACTTTTTGCTGGCATCCGTACTTTTTTGAGATGGCTGTCAACTTGGCGGTGACATGAAGAAAAACCAGGCTTTGCGCCTCTCCGAGTGGTAGGTCCTCTTCTTGCCGGCCCTGAAAGATCCAACAATTTGAGTGCTGGGTTGCACTTGGGGACATCATGTGTGTAATTCTGTGCCGTGGGTCCCAAGAGCAAGGTCCACAATACGGGCACAGCAGAAGGTAGGAACAGTGCTCTCACCGGAATCTGTTCTGTTAGAAACCCAGTCCCATCCGGCGACATCTTAAGAGCAGCCCCAGGAGTGATTGAAACGCCAACCCAAGCCAAAAACACTGTAGTCCCTAAAGCCCTGAAGCTTACCAATTAGCTGTCACTACCAGAAAGCATGAGTCATATGTAGACTAGGATCTTGTGTCCTCATTTCACCTTATTTATTCCTATTTATCCCCTAAAGGCCCTAAAGCCTAATCCCTTCAAGGTGGGGATCCTGGCCTGGGCGTCGGTCCTAAACCTCCCTCCAGCCGCTACGGAGGCCTTGGTGCATCAGCTGCGGGGCTGTTCTGTGTGTTTTGGGGCTCTGGTTGGATTACAGGAGTACATATGGGAGTCCTGAAGTTTGGGGGCCCAAGGGCACAGTGGGATTCACTGGATTCTGTGACTGCATTTTGCTTTTGCTGCGTTTCTGCAGGCAGCAATTCATGTTTTGCTGTTTGCTTCGGTCCTAGGGTGGCATCAGATGTGGTTGAGGGCTTGCCCCGTGCTTGTGCGGTGGCATGTGTGGGCACAACAAAGGGCAAGCAGAGAACTGAGTTCAGCCGGTTATTTTCCGCACTCTGTTCAGTACTAGTACCCCTCAATTTGGTGAAGAGCGCACCCGAAGATTGGCATGATGTTGGCACTGTCCCAGTCTAACATGCAAAGACTAGGGTTCGCATGTTCATCTATGAGAGAGATCCACGGCAAAGCCAAGCAATACTATAAACTTCCCCTGCCGAGCCACGAAGCTTGCTTCCCTTGAGGCACAGTACGACCGCCTGAGGCTCCCATGGAGGCGCCTAACATGGGGGCCTAGCCTGTTTGCGTTGGCTTTTGTTGTGTACTGCTGTATAGCTCTAGGACTAAGGGGGGTCTCTAAGGTTCAGGAGTTGGGATGATTGCAGTGTGTTGGGTTTGATTGGCTCAGGCGTTCAAAGCTGGACCATGTACTGCACGCTTGAGGCTCTTGGTGCTAACAGGCCTATGGTTTGGGTGAGTCGAGCCTTCTGGGTTTGGTAAAAAGACGGGAAGCACTGCAAGTGCGAGACCGTGGCCTTGTAGCAGGTAGCTTCTCGGAAATCTTCCAAAACTACCACGAGTCATTGCCTGTGTAGGTTATAGGTGGGGTTCCATGGGGTTCCTAAGAGCTGTTTGAGTTATGTTACGTAGTATTCACCAGCCGGATTCTGAAATTCACAACTTACCGGCAACTCTGGTCAAGAAGCATTTCCCAAGCAACCTTCGATCCTGAGCTCATCATGGGATATGTGGAGTAGAGTATTGCGGATACTGCTATAAGATGACAATGAAGCTTCCTAAGATTGCTATAGGGATATCCTGTGATATCCTCTCTCTCTTCGGGGAGTGCATAACATTGGTTTATTCTCTTCTCGTAGGGCATCCTGAGTGTTCGGGACCGCAGTTCAGAGGGACAGCAGTCTTGACATGTGAAATTACTCCATGGGCCTGGTGACCCATTTATAGTTGACAGCTGTATGTTTAAGCCAATCATAACCATGCTCTGAGACTTGGAGCTTACAGTTGAGCTAAACTATGATGATGATGATGATGATGATGATGATGATGTAAGACCTCATTCCCCAGCTTGCCTCAAAATTTGGATGTTGAAGGCCGTGACGCAACCGCGGCATCAGTGGACTCCCAAGCCAAGCTCGTTGCATGCCGGCCCATGTACGTGGTATATGGACACAAAGGCACTTGCTTAGGCTTTTGCATTCGTGTTCTCAGATGGGGGAATTATCAAATGCACACCTCTTAGGTCCCTGCCGCTGTTGACATTAATGGCATTAGATTTGTTGTGCACGTCTCCTAGCCTGCAACCCTGCAACGCTTTCTTGTAGATGGCCGAAAGCTGAACACTCAAACCCGACCGAACAAATCCTAATACACTGCCGCTTTCTGTGTGTGGGCCTCATAGTATATCCCCATGCTGCCTCCCTGATTTGGAGGCATGTTACGATGGCATCCTGCTTTGTGTTGTTCTGTAATCTACATATGGATCCCAAACCACGCTAAACTTTAAACCTCTCATAGTACGGGCCCATGACTCTAACCTTAGATTGCCTGGGCCTCAACGTGTTCGGGAACATGCGCCACGAGCGCTAACCGGTAAATCCTAAGCCTTGCAACCGTGAAAACCCCAAACCTCACTCCCAGTACCTCAAACTCCTCAAACCTCATACCCTAAACTTATCCCTTAACCCTGAACTTCTTAAACCCGACGCCCCAACCATAAACACCCTAAACCCTAAAACCCTAGAGTCTACGGCAAAACCCTAAACTCTAAACTTAAACCTTACAACCCAAAAGAGGGGAGGACATCCAGTACCCTGACAGCCAAAGACCTGAGGCCCGGAAGCCTCTTCGGCCTGGCGGCAAACCTGGGCCTTGGAGGAGGCAGAGAGGGGACGGGAGGAAGCATGTCTATTTAGTAAGAATAATAATAAGAAGAATAAAAATGATATAATAAAGGTATTAATAATGATGAGAATAGTAGTAATAAGAATGATAGTAATAATATAGTAAGAACGATAGTAATAATAATAGTAGTCTTATAGTAATGATATGGTAATAATGGGAAGGAAGGAAGGCTCACGTAGTGGCTTGGGGTGTAGGGTTATAGGGTTTGAGGGCTTTGGATATAGGAGTTCGAGGGTTTTTTGTTTGTGTGTGGGGGGGGTTGGGGCGGCGGCGTTTGAGTTAGAGGCAGTGCGCTATATGCAGGGTTTTGCCCCAGGGCGCCAAGCCTGAACTCACCCAGACTAGATCGTTACTAGATTGGCTCTGTAGTTTCCATGAAATTATGTGGGTCTGGATTTCTGTTGCAAACACAACGGTTCTGTAGTTTGGAAGCTACGGTGTTGCCAGTGCTTGGACTTCAATTCCAGGTCCTCAAGCACCTCCATCAGACGAGGCTGAGGCTGGAGGGTTTGGGATCAGCAGTTGGTAGTTATGGAGTTGCGACATTTCTCCAAGATTTTTAAGATGATGCGTTGTTCTAGCTGCCACGGGCACTGTCTGGAGTTGGGTTTAGGGTTGTTGGGTCTAGGGCTGACACTAACTCTGGACCCCAAGCACAAACCCCTAGACACAGTTGTCTGGGCCAAAGTATGGGTCCAGTTGGGTTTGTAGGCTCCCACAGAGCCCGGGTGCATCAAGGGTTCCACCACCACCTACACTACATTACCATGCGTTTTTCTGGCATGCTAGTTACCGGCCTCGTGGTGCAAACCCTGCCTGCCCAAGGATTTTTTCAGACGCCAGGCATGTAGTTGAGACATGGCGCTTGGATTGACATGCCGCGAAGGTGTACTATGAGTGACAAACAACTCGAAACGTTTGCAACCCTAATGCCAAAACAAATCTTCGCCCCTCCCCAAAGAAAAGTTCACCTAGAGTCTAGCATAACTACGATGGTGGAAACTAGATAACAATAAGCAACACATGTGGTTATGCCCGTCTAGAGAACACGACTGTGTCGTAACAGGCCTACCTAAACCGTAACTTCCAGGCCTGTGACATCGATGCGCGTCTCCAAGCGCTCCAATCCTTCCTCAAGCAGACAAAAAACATCGCCGCCTGAGCTTCTTGTTTTCACGGTCTGTTCCAGGGAACAACCCAAGTGATAACCAGGTCAGAACCTACGCTATCTTGAAGCTCCAAAAATTTCAACTAGGTGATCTCCTGTGGTTCTTCTACTTGCGTCAGATAAACGTTATTGTTTCCTAGTATGACTTCGTAGGGTCTGTGGGCCAGAAGGTTGAAGCTTGAGGGTTGCAAGGGTGGGTTTGGAGTGTTTTTGGAGTTTTCTTAAACCTCATGTGGGTATGAAGCGGGCCGGCAGCTACGAAGAAGATTACCTGGCTGAAAGCCCAGCCGTGGACTTTTGAGTCCTGAAGCTCATACTGTAAGCATCTCCTCTGGTCTTTCTACTTGCGGTCCTAGTCATTGTGAGCAAAACTGTCATCTAGGCCTTACTACGGAAACGCTAAACCCTACCATGCATTATGGTTATCACTTAAACATACCTCCATTTCAGGGATCACCCCTAGAACCTGAGCAAGTGCTCCCCAATGAGGAGCCCGAATGAAGAGGTTTGGGGTTCCAGGGTTGAAGGTTTGGATGGCTTAGGGCTTAGGGTTTATGATTTTACATGTATGAGGGAATGATCTTTCAAAATTCTTCAGGCTCTTGCATTACTCCTCTTGTTAGAGCAGAAGCGTTTCACAGCTAAGCAGATATAATTCATGTAGAGATAGGATGGCTCTCTCCACGACCGGCACGCAGACAGAGCATGCGAGCAGAACCCATTGGGCTTGGATACACCCCAGAATTTGATTTCCGACAGCAGTACGGATGCTTTGTGGAATTCACTTTGGATTGTTCAGCAAGTCTGGGAGATGGCGGATTTTTTGGGTTTACCACACTCTTGTCATCCTCCCGACTTCAGGAAAGTAGAGTCAGTACAGAGATGCGTGGACCATGTTTATATGGCCTTGCCTTGGAGAGAGTGGTGATTCGCGACGGAGGGGCGGCAGGGGAAAGGCTCCGCCATTCGAGCTTTTTCTGAGGCTGGCGACTAGGATCAGTTCTCCCTGAGGCTTCATAAATAGGATCCGGTACCTGGACTTGGACTGCCGAAATCCTCATTTTTTCAGAGCAGGGGAAGAATGGGGTTAATCTTCTTCAGTCTCCTCGGGATTCAGCCACAAAGAGTGTGAAGCCCTGACAGAACAGCCATGGAATTCATCATGGGCTGAAGTTGTTGAAAACAGTTTGTAGACCGTCAGGAAAGTGCAAAGAACTTTTCGGTTGAAGATAAGAAGCAGAAACATTGTGTATCATGTGGACAAGGCTTTCCACCGTCGCCCCTCCCAGCGAATTTGGCTCGAACGGAAGCCGCTTGCTCTTGCAGGGAATGCAACAAAAGCTCTACCGTTTCTGAAGCAAGTGGCTGTCTGAAAAACCGCAAGTTCTGGGCAAGAACGCGGCTACGCTAAGCAGTGCTTCGTTTGGAGAAATAGGCGTGGCCCAGAGTACATGGGAGATTCATGTCTCTTTAAATATTGAAGAGATCTTTATAGGAAACGCCCAACAAAAATCCCAAGGTTCTGGAGGCATCAGCCAGAAGCACACTCCCCGTGAAGTCAAGCCACAACAGTCAACACCTTTACACCCTGGCCTTGAACTCCACACTTTCAGGTATTCGGCACCTCTAATCCTAAATGTCGTAGCCACGTGAGAAACGGTAGGGGGCACCACTGTTCTTATCCAGCTAGGCCGCCGGAATTCGGAGACAGTGGAGATACTCCCCCTTTAACAACGCAGCTAGGGTTGCAGTTTTTGCATGATGTAGCAATAATATGTTATGGTAGGAGTGTTAGTGGCATTACGTACTAGTACTGGAAGCGGTCACCATCAATGCGGATGTGTTCTTATCCCGTTTGTAAAAGTACTGGTGGTGGGTAGCATCAAGGTTACAGTTACTATGGCCTATCAATATGTATGAAGTAGTGCAAGTATTGGTTACCATCAGTCTTTGATTTGGGTGAAGAGTAGCCTTCTGATTCTTGCAAGGTAGGCAGATTGCAAAAATAAAATGGTGTTATCTAAGAGGCTATAAGACATTACCTGGAAAAAGATTTGGCTTTTCCTTTCTTAGATCCCTAGGACGCTCTAGAAACCATCGTGTAATCCCAGTTTCTGTTTCGTTGTCCATCGCTTTTCATGTGCATCGCTTTTCATGTGATTCACTTAAAACCTAAGGCCCTCCATGACCACCAGATTCCAATTTTCCATTATCCATTGATTGACAATAAATTTTTGGCATTGTGATTTAGCGTCTCCTTACCGCAGCTTTCTGTGGCCTTCCTGGCTGCCAACAGTGGGCCAGCTGCATGTTGAAGCCAGCCGTGACGCGCTGCTCAAAAAACAAAAGTGCGCATTCCTGGCCAAAATGATCGGGTCCCTTTATAGGAGAGACCCCAATGTGGGCCTTCCAAAAGATTATTATCCTTATTATGGGACCCCCCAAAATGGTGCCCCTAATTTTGGGAAATCCCCAAGTAGGTAACCCAAGTAACTTGGCATTAGGGGTCTGGTCCTGGAATCCTGGTATGCTGATGTGGTTTTTGGTGTCCCTAGCATCCTGGTATTACGTATGTATGCTCTCGATTCAGTCAAAAGCTGGCCCTCACCTAAACCCTAAACCCCTAAACCCTAAAACCCTAAACCACATGTGGTACAACCCTGAAGCTGGAACCTCACTTCTGGAAATTTGCTAGGGGAGGGGGGGATGAAGTAAGGGATGCAGCTCTGTCCTTGACATGAGCTTCTCTGTGCACGCGTCCTAAGAAAGGACCGCCTTTTAGTTCAGGATTGAAGGCAAAGCCTAAGTAGGTACCTTGAGAGTTTACATAAACTCCTGTCCTTGTTTGGGGGACTTCTTGTTTGGGAGAAGTTTTTTGGGTCCCTCATCTTCGGGAACTACTATTCACTGGGGCTGTTCTGCTTTGCCGCCTAAGACAGATTGTGCATTCTTATGAGCCATAACTCCCTATGATCCTGCATAGCATCGCGCCCGGAACCTATGCTTGTGACAGAGAGAGTCCGGAGCGGAACAGAGAGTGTGCAACAGATAGTGGACCTCTTTCATGATGAGGTCTGGGAAGGTTTGTTGAGGGGGAAGAAGTTGTTGGAGTCAAGAACTGTGCCCTGCTGAGGCTCCGAGTTGCATGCAGGTTATACTCATTGGGGAAGCCCGATCCTTGCATGACATGCATGTTGGCAGGGCGTGCGGGTTCTGATCTGCAAGATGCGCGGACTGAATGCTCAAGGCCTGAAACCCTGTAGGGCACTGCGCCTCATGTACGGCGGGCCTGGCTGGCTCAACAGGAGAACCTGCTGATGCCTTCCAAAAAATGAACATCTCCAGAAGGAAGATCTGAAAGTGAGTTCGCGTTTAAGACGACAACACAGTGTAGCTTCTCTTTAAAACCCTAAGAGGCTAGTTCTTCTGACCCACAGACCCATCTTGCGGCTGCGCCTGGCCATGGCTTTGACAAGGTGCGCCACACGGTCCCTAGACCTTGAAAGATCTTTAGGACAGGGGATCAAGTCTAAGAGCTGTCTCCAATCACCCAAGACTCCGACGAATAGCCCTGCTGCGGATTCAGATTTCTAGATGCTGTAGATGGAGCTCCTTTTCGTGACTTTCTACCAGCTTTCGGCCGAGGAAGAGTAGACCTGCTTCGCTTCCCGCCAAGAAATTGAACTCCAATCTGCGTCATCATGTCTGCCCCCGTGATCCAAGTAGCATTGTTGCTGCTGACCCCTTTCATTGAGTGTGCAACACCAGGACCATGAGCTGTTATTTCTCTACGCAAATGTATTACCTTTATTAGAGGAACCTGCAGGAGGTGCCCGCCCTTTGAACAAAGCCCGTAGATTTAGGTTGAGCCCTCGTATTGGCTGTGATTTCGGGGTGGGTGTCAGATTGAGACGGTTGAGCCCCTAGGGATGATTCAGTCTCAGATGACCCCCTCGAAAAAATGAAAAGAAGCGGGCTTGGTGCAAGAAGTGCAATCATGCCTGGACGGGCATGGGGCTGCTTCAGTTGAATTTTTGCGCAGTGCCATCCCTTCTCGTATCCTGTTCAAGACCCCGTGACAGCTAAGTGTGGAATTGGTACCATTTGTTTCCGGGTGATGTAAGAGCTTTAGTTGAGCAGCAAAACTTGTTAATGAAAAAGTGCAGTTGTCATGTCTCGCAGCGTCTGCAGCTGGCCCAAAGGTCGTGGCAGCTGACTGTAAGGTCTAACAAGGGCGCCCGAATAATCCGTGGGAGGGTTGACAGTCGGAGTGCCTTGATCATTACATGAGCCATAGTCTAAACTTCTTAAAGAGGGTTATAAAGTGGATAATATGGGGGACTACTATAGGTTTTTTTTGTTTGGATTTTGGGTTTCAAACCTCCAAGGAGTAGGCCCGAGGTTTTGGGCACGTCCAAGCTGCAAGGTTTCAGCTCTGAGGTTTGAGTTTTCTTGCGTTGTCGCTTATCGGCCATGGAGTCGAAACGCCTGAAAATCCTGGTGTGCGCTGGCATGCAATCACTGCAAGCACTGGTACAAAACTAGCACCAAGACAAGCAACTTTAGTACATTTGATGCCGATGCTGTTCCAGTATTCTAGTGGTGATCACGGTGCCCCAAGTCTACTGACCGAAAAGAACGGGAGCCAGCGCGACTTTCAAGTGGGCTCTGACATCAACACAAGACCATCTGTCAATTCATGTTGCCCCGCCTCACCAGGGTAGAATCTCTGAATCAGTGGGAGCTCAGCTGCGCCTGAATACATGTGCAACAGCAGCGTAGCCTCACGTTGGTAGGAATCTTGAAAGGCACCCCTTCCACACAAACCCCTGCAGGTGACCACTGTAGTGTATACAGGGCAGGGAGCCCCCACCTTCCTGAAATGCTGGTATTTTCCCGATAGGCACCGTAGTCTAAACTCCTTAAAGGGGGGGTATATAGGGATTATCAAGGGGACTACTATAGGCCTTACTAAGGGGGATACTAGGAGTTTAGACTATAGCTCCTTTAGGGGAGTGAAGGTCTACAGGTTCGTGGAAGATCACTTCAGCCTCAGTCGGCAGCAGGAATTCCCAGGGCCTACACCCAAAACCCTCACAACAGTTTGCTCAGAAAGGAGCAAGACAGAGGTCCTGGACAGTGTCTTATTCATTGATAGAGGGATTAGGGCTTCAAACGGTTTAGGGTTTAAGGACTCCACGTCACTGAGATTTGTATCAGCGAGATTGACCATCCCAGCGCGATATCCATTCTGCATACCCAATTCAAGCTGGGTTTGATGTTGACGGACGGGACCTCCTCCATCTATGACCTACGACACCAACCTGTCCAAAAACTGCTACGAGCCCAAATTCTGGCGCTGCTACTATTAATGTTGTTATTCGCATTTTCATTCTAATTTTTATTCTTATACTACTACAATTACTACTTTTAATGCTACCATGAATTATACTATGCCTATTTTTATCATGATGTTTAATATTACTACTACGACTTTCCCAGTTGGTTCGTGGGCAGCCGCGGCGATGTGATGCCGGGAGTCGGGCTGTGCAAGGCGTTGGAGGAACGGGGCCATGAGGCAGGGGTTAAGGGTTAATAGGAGTGGAGGTTCTTACTGGGGATTAGTAGGGAATAAGGGAACATAATCCCGAAATAGTCCCAATATAAACATGTAGTCCCTTATTTCCTACTAACCTCCAGAAAGGTTTGGAATTCACGTTCATCTGAAGACGTCGATCTAACACTGGAGGGCAACTTACTGCCAGGCAGCTTTCGGTGTGACGCCCGGACCGGAGGCAGACATTCGCGCGCAACCTGCCAGGTAGCACAGAGATGATGAAAATTCTGTGGGGGCGTATGGGGATGAGTGCGTACAAGGTTTCAGGAATGGTTCATGGGACACTGAGGGTTGTCTGGGTGGAAAGTGTGAATCGTTTTTCGGATGCCCTGCGCATGAAGTGGTTGGGTTGGGATTGCCTGGGCTTAACTACTGGCATGCGCAACCCCAGCTGAGTGACACAGTGAGACCACGTGATAGGTCTGCACCTTACAACAACCTGAGTCATGGCCAAGGTATCTTGGCGTCTTTTTTAATGCAGTACGTAGCAAAGCTGTTGTTGACGATTGCCATTGCTGAGAGCCATTCTGTTATGCAGTGATAGTAATAACAATACTAATAGTAATGATGATAGTAAGAATACTAGTAATGACAATCATGATGATAATGATAAGGCAGAGATGCGGACTGCAGGTATGGTGTCCGCTGCATCACTTTGGGGGCGACGCCCTTCAAGCTTCGGGATGAGACTGCGGTAATGAGCGACAAGGACTTGCTATAGGGGGAAGATAGGACAGGAGATACAGGAGGGAGTCTATCCGTGTCCAATTTTTTCACCGGCTCCTTCTCCGATCAGCATTCCAGGGCTTTGCCTTAAACCCTAAACCTTAAACTCCAAAGCGCGCAGGAGCTGACAATCATCCGGCGGTCGATGAATCCACGCGAGCTGCTTGAGGTCAGCGTGGGGGGGGGCTGTGGCAGCGTTTAGCAGCCCTGGACTCCCTAGACCTTGAGCCCTCCCTGCTCGGAGGACACACGGTTACTATGGTATATTGTGGTATATTATGCTTATGGTGGGTGTTTAGGTGGAACCACTGCGCAGGAATCGCAAGTCTTTGTGGCAATCCTTCAACTTATCAGTCTCCTGCTTAGCCTTTACTTGTGTAGCCCATGTTTGCGGATCATGCAGCGCGCGGGCCATGATGAGGTGGAGCGCAAGCACAGCGTCTCCTGGAATTTGGATGAGCCTTGCATGCATTTGGGTTCTGACGCACTATTGCCCAGCGAAAGGTCCAGCCAAATAGCACTTCCACATTCTGTCTTCCTACACCCTCTCACTTCTGAACCCTGAAGCGTAAATACCCTGACCTCCTGCAGGACTGTATGCCGGAGTCTCTGCGAGCTTGCCGGGATCTTTTACAGAAGGCACAGTGGACTGGGATCTGCTTTGTGAAAAGTTTGATTACATTCATGTGTAGCCACGTGTACAATTCTAGGTACATAGGATTTCATACCTCGACTTGCAGGGTTCCTTTGAAGACACGTTGTCACTGAGAAGGCTTTGAAATATTTTGAGAGGGCCTCGATGTGTCATCGTGCTTGACTCCGGACCTGCCTGTGGAAAAATGCGCCTACTGCAGTGTGATTTCCTTTCGGTATACCGCTTGATGGTCGAGCAATAGGCATTTCAAGAGTCCCTCTCGACTTACAAATTTGGTCCCCCAATTGTTACGGCTTCGCCGTGAGGAGGCTGCTACAGCCACGTGCGTTGCTCTGTCCATCTTGGAGTATATGGGGAAAATGTAAAGTAAAGATCACGGAAGATAATGTGGATGGTCGGCGCAGAACACGAACCGGTCCCTTGTCTACGGGCATGATGCATGTATAGACTTAGGATCGTGTGAGGAGCACTTTGACGTGATCGTTGCCACCGTGATCACCCAACTGGACGCTCGGTGTTCGAAGATGGCTTTCCAGATCAGGACGCAGAGGCCCCAATCATTGATCTCCATGTCGCCCCGATCCAAACCCCAAACACCAAATAGTAGTTTTATTACCCCAATATTATATATACCCTATTGTAAACCCAAGCCCCCCAAAAACAACCGCTGGGGCCAGCCTGGCAAGGCAGGGGCAGTGATACGTGAGCTCATATAGGTGTGAGAGAGAGAGAGCACTACCATGGTGGCCATGCTGGGATTATTCCTGTACAAACCTCAGCAGTGGATCGGTCTTTGTGGTGGGGACCAATCTAGGCAAGGCCCACCACGGGCATGGGGGAGAATCCCAGGGGCGGGCCTCTTTGGCCTGCTCCATTGCCCGCATGAAAGAAGGAAAGAGAGAGAGAGGAAGCTGAAAGCAGCACTCCTCTAGGGAGTGTAGAGCCCTGAAAGAAAGAAAGAAAGGAAGGAGGCTGAAAGCAATTCAGAGCAAGGCTGTGGAGGTCGGGGGGAATTTGAGGCTAAGCGTTCAGAGTGTTGCTTGACTTCTGATGTCCGTGTATCAGAATCCTTGCTGCTGGTCCTGCCGGACATCTCCCTCTTTGGAGGGTAGACGCATAAGAGGTAGTACCTCGACTGTCTCCATATGCGCCGATATGGTCCCAACAGACATCAACAGACCAGAACAATTACATGTGGGCACTTCAATTTGTATTAACAATCCCAAAGACACTTTTGTAGAAGTCGGATTTTCTGCCAACATTCTGGTCCTAGGTTCCTTGTGTAACTGTATGCCCTCTTACAGTGGCCCCAAAGGCTTTGAAGTTTCTCTCCCCAAGGCAGCGCTGCGCCTGCGCAAGATGCCCCCCAGCCGCAATAAACCAGGCGCTTTCGTCTGAGATTTGTGATTTGAAGGGGTTTCTGCGTAGTGTATCAAGGGGCTGGAGGGTTCAGATCAAAGGGGTTGCAGCAGGGAGGACATACGGGCACAGGATCTAGGCTTCAGAGTCCAGCAAAGGTAGTTTGTCTTTGTAGGCGGTTCCTGGTGTGAGGATGGCATCCCGAAATTTTGGCGGCATATCTTTCAGCCGCTCACGTTGATAGGCTTTCCAATTCCGAGATAGCCAAACTTCCACCTGATGAGGCTGCAGACTGAGGAATTTGTCCTAGCAATGGCGGCGTGCTAAGACCATGGTTATCATCCAGGCAGGTTTTATCATAGCGGTCATCACTGTCCGGATGTGGTGTTTGTTTGGGGAGGGTGACTTTCAGGGCTGTGACTGTTAGTACACATGATTATCCTCTCCCCGGACCAAGCCATACCTTAAAGCTCTCATCCCTGACAGTTAAACTCTAAACCTTGAAGCCTCTATGAGCTGTACGTGGTCTAAACTCCTTAAAGGGGATTATATAGGAGATTCCATAGGGGACTACTATAGGGGTTACTACGGGGCATACGGGGAGTTTAGACTATAGCTGTGAGCCTCAGCCAAGGTTTCCCCGCCTCAAGATTGTCCGTACAGCTTTTTCCTTCGGCTCGTTCGCTCCACCGACCCGCGCATTCCCGCCAGGCGGCTACACGGACTCTCGGTTAGATGTAGGAGCGCCTACCAATCAAAATGGCTTTGGGGTGAAATTATGCTATACCTTTACAAGGAACTTTAGTGTATGGTGATTCTTGGTAATCATTCAGGCTTACTTTGCTCTTATTTGTGTTTGTTCAAAGCGTTCGTGGATTCCATGCGAGCTTCGGAAAAATTACACGGCCCATTTTTGGGACCTCCGTATATGAAGTGAAAGCCCTCAATGTTGAACAGCTCCCATCGGAAGAGTATCTAACGGGGGCAGATATTGGGTTTTTGTTTCAGGGGCTGGGCCTTCCTTCAGTCAGTAGAGATTGGAACTTGCATCATAACAGCAAAAGGCCCTTGAGGAAAACTTTGATTGTTTCACTCATTTCCACGTGTCATTGGCCTGGGAGGGGCTGCCACAAAGCATTGAGCACGAGCTCACCGCAAGTTTCAATACCATCATCATCCGTCTTCAGCGATCTTGTACTCCTTGTGATAGCTACGGTTCTCGTCTTGGTACATCCTGATTTCGCTATACTGTTATGACCCAACCCAACCCAGAATATTTTTTCATTCCTTCCCGACCTCGACCCAGGACTCTCCGCAATGTTATGGCACCTCTGGCCCATTGAAGGGGCGCGTTGTGAGTCAAGGGCGGAATGAGTAATCAATTCTGTGATGCCGGTAATTTTCCTTTGTATCCCTGTTGCGGTTCAGGTGGCGGCTTCGGCAAGCATTGCAGTTAACATCTCGGCTTGTCTGTTAGTATTTCTTCTTGTAGCCAGGCCAGCATCCTTATTGCCATGCTCGTCATATCGTCCTTGTCGGCTCTTCCGGAGAAGGGGAAGGGGCTTCTACTTCAGAAGTCAAGTTTTGGATGCTGAACCCCTGAACTCACGAGCCGCAACCCTGAATCCGCTCATGTCCCCAACCTCGGAGAGCGCCAGCTCCAAGGCACTGAGGCCCTTCCCTAGCGCCAGCCGTTAGCCAGTTACATTAATCAAGGATACCACCAGCTGGGTACCTTTAAAGCATGTCTCATGGATCACTTACTTTCGTGTGAGTCGGAACTCTCCACCTGGAATTGTCCTTGAATGTGGAGAGCTCAGCTGATGCGGATTCCTTGAGATGAATGCTGCAATTTGTTCTGCCACAGCTCCTCTGAATCCTGCGCGCTGTAGCGTGCGCAAGCTTGCGCTTAACTCGAAATCATCGCCTCAGCTCTCCGCAGCAAGCTTTCCCTCGCCTTCAGGCCCATTTTCATTCTGATGTTCAAGGCAGTTATTTTCCCAAATGCTGGTCGATTATAAGTCTTGAAGCCCTCAGCCTTCAGATCCTCCCTAAATCCCAAGCCCCATATCTGGACATAAACCCTAAGCGAAGCAAGCCTGAAGCCTAGATTCTAAACCTGTGTTCCAGATCATTGCACATGGGAAGAGGGGGAGGGTCCTAAAAAACGCCAAAAGCTCTGAAACTCAGGCTTCCTCAACAAGCTGAAGCACTATCACTTCATTTTCTGCCGTTTTATGCCCTTCATCTTGCAGGCGTCCCACGCAAAGCCCCTTGGTGCGCAGAGTAGGGATCCCTTGTCTTGTAACCCTGCCGCTTGTTGTTATCTTTTTCCGAAAATGGAAGGTTTGATGGCAGCTATGGTGTCCCTTTGCGAGTTTTCATAGCAGCACGTTGGATCCTGTCATGGTTCCAACTGGCTCCCCACGTCAGGAGGAACTTCTAACTTATTGCATCCTGTTGGCCATGCTTTCTTTTATGTCTTCCTGCTTCCTGTAGATGATGCTGTCTTAACACCCAGCAAACCCCAGACCCCATCAAACCTTAACCGCGGCTGAGGCGAGATCGTGAGAGAACGCAAAAGATCGAAGGCATTGATTCCGCTGATCATTGAGGGTCCAAATTTGGAGGTTTGGGCTTTCGAGTGCTGCGTATGATAGCCATGCATGTCTCGGCATACTGAGCATGTACGGTTGTCAGGTAAGTTTAGGCATTTAAGGATTCGAGCTTTAGGGTTTTAGACTCTGATGCTCAGGACTGAAGGTTCAAGATCTTTCATGTCACATTTTGTGGAAATGCGTGAGAGGTGTTAAAGATAAAAGAGACGTAATGAGGTTGGGTGCGTTCAATGTTGTCAGAAAATGAGTGTGACAAGCACATGAGTGAGCCTGTCATTGACACAGTTCATCATTAGATTTATTACTTTTGTGGGCCTACTGCAATGGCAAAGCGGTGGGGGCTCTTGGGGTATGTCCCGACTGCGCTGTTTCATGTTTCATGTTGAGGTTTCAGGCCGTGTCAGCAGGCCTCATCCCAAGAATCAGTGATGGATGCTTTTCTATAACCCCTATATAACCCTTCTATTGCCACATAGAACCCCAGGCATCGACCACAACGACGGCTTCGGCATGTTTAAGGTGCTGTCAGATTTGCCAATGCTTGGACCTTCGGCAAAGACCGATGTGTTTCTCAAAGAGGGAAGAAAGCCGAGTGTGGCCCCGAAAACAAGGTGGATTCACCAGGGCCAGCGCTTCCCTTCCCCCTAGCCTGGCCTCCTCCAAGAGTTGAGATGTAGTTGCCAGAGATAGAACACCCCACTATGTACCATACATCCATCTTATAGTTACTTTCTCTAAGTTCCTTAGCAGCACCCCAGAATAAGGACTCTGGAGCGAACATCTCCAGCCGACTCCCAGCGATTTTCCGGAGAACCTGCTGGTGACGGGCTGCATTTTCACTCCGAAGCTGGAAAGTTGGAAGCCTTCCGAAGCTTCTGGGTTGCTGTTGAGGCATTTAGATTAAGCTACTATAGTAAGGGAAACCCTAGTATTTATTATGTACCCATAGTATGGTATCTTAATCTAAGGATACCCACAGTATGGTATCTTAGTTTAAGTTCCTTAACACCAACCAAGGCTTTGGAGGCCTTCATGCAGAAGAGGGATGGTCATGGCCGTAAGCCGGCCATTATCACTTTCGGAGCTCCGGCAAGTGCAAGCTGGTAGTACTTTTTGTTTGATCAAGAGTTTTCTTGAGCAAATGACATCCCAAGCTTATGGCAGGACAAGAGTCGTGTTACGATGGACGGCAATAGCGAAACATGGGGATGCTGTTGCTACTGCTGCAACATTGATCACGTAGAAATAATGTTCAGAACAATCTGTCAGAACTGCTGCGGTCGTCTCTGCCACTGCCATCTCGGCATCTCCCACTGCTTCCACTCTTGGCCCTGCAGCCTAGGATCCATGATGGGTGTGCAAAACGTGCAGGAAGGGACCCAGAAAGCACTCCAGCAGATGGGCATGAACGTGGTGCATTGGCTGAGATTGAAAGCAACAAAAAGATTTTGTGAGGGTGTATCGCCAATGTTACAAGGCTTCTGTATGAAAATTCTCGGGTTTCTTACGATCATGGGTCCTTCTGGTCGTTCCATTTAGCACCACAGTGGTTGCTGGTATGCTTGGGGCCCCTAATTTCGAGTGGAATCAGTTCGATTCAGGGGATAGAAGCCCCTCGAATCTAAATGAACTGCGTATGCGCATCAAGAATGCTTTGCATCCGGTGTTGGGATCCCACAGGGAATCAGCTTATTCTCTTTCTTAAGGGCATTAGGTATGATGGCACTGCTGTGTGCATCCACTAACGGAGGTGAAGTTTGTAAACAAGACGTCCATGCAGAGCCAACGCAGCGAGTTCAGCTTCACTGCATCTTCATCTGGCCAAGAGGCGGCTCCTGATGTCTTCGAGATCGTACCTGGGCCCATGTTGCATAAGGTTTTTGAGGTTCTGATCCGATTTTTCTATGGTCTTGTGCCGTTCTCATAACGCGCCGAATGGAAGCGCAAGGATGGCAATTTGACCAGGAAAAATGCAAGGAAGTTCCTGAAAACTTGCGATTGCAACGTATCGCCGCTTTGACACGGCAAGCCCATGCTACTGCTTGCGTAGCGAGTTGAAGTTTTGATATTATATGAGTAGGAGAGTTCATGCAGCGCTTTTCATCACCCAAACTCCACCCGCCGCCCCGGCGCACTATGCTTCCAGTATGCTGCTGGGGAATTAGCTTTCATGCCCTGACCTTGTGATAGGCAAGGTAAAAAGTAGACTGGAGATCTAAGTCCCATCATGGGCACACTTGGATCCGTGGCAATTCTCCGTCAACTACACATCCATGTGTACATGTGCGCAAACAACATCCAGTGTAGCAACATAAAATCTGTCAGCTTTAGCAAGGACTCATCCACATAGCCGGAAGATTGCCCGTGGGGCCCATCTGCACTTTATTGTGTGGTATCTTGACAGAATCTGCATATAGCCCCGAGAGTCCCGAGAGCCTCCTCCTTCCAAGAGTTTTGTTTGTTGTGGACTCAAAGACTGCAAGCTGATGTATACCCGCAAGCTTTGACTTGGGTTTGGATCCCAAATATCCTAATTAAGACTTAGTGGTTAAGATTAAGATCCATATTCCATGATTTAGGGATCCAAGCCCAAAGGAATAAATCCTGATGGTTACAGAGGAAACTCCCTGATAGAAACAATGGCATGGCCAAGGATTACGCGCCATTTGATTGGCTCCTTCCCAAGTCAAGTGTGGCATGGCGGCATGGCCAGGTGTAGTTGGAAGGCTTGTACCCATTCTTGAAGCCTGGATGTCACAACTGCACCACAGGAAGCTACAAGACCCAGCCCTAAGCCCTAAACCAGTAGTATGCAGTCTAGAAGACGGTCTTTGGTGTCTGGGGTTTGTCGGGGTTCACGATTTGGAGTTGAAGCTTTAGGGTTTCAAGCCCAGGCCGAAACGCATGAGGAAGCCCTTAGAAGAAGTACTTGTGAACTGCCCAAAACAATCACATGCTTACCCTGAATTTTCAACATCTTTTGCCAGCAATCTGCGCACCAAAGCCTTGCTCCCAGCACACCTTCGACCCCAAAACCAAAAGCCAGCAACGGCAAATGAATACAACACCGACATATGAGTTTGAATATACGTATATATATATATCCACAAAGTTTTGTACACACGTAGAAGAGATTCTGTGCTGTAGGTGTTAGATCCAAAATAAATACATGCATGCACCCATGGAGAGAGATATGTGCGTATATATGTACATATATAGATGTGTATGGTAGTTTCCATGCATAGGGGGACCATTATACAGACCAGAATACTATAATCATTGCTTTAGGGACCCCAAGAAAAGTTCCCCTGATATTGGGAAACCCCCATATGTCTAACTCAGGTGGTGATCTGTCACGGTGGGGCGGGGACGACTTTCAGGAGCCTATGGTCGGGCGTTCCGGTCGTCATCTGACTCTCGGTCCAAGAAGATTCCGGGGCACTTCGGGGGATTCGACGGTTTCCATAAACTACGGCTCCTTACTTGGTGGTCTGGCACACACTACAATGGAGCATATTGTATTGGGGTCTATAATGAGGGCCGCCATTTATGCAAAAGCCCAATTGTATGGTTTAAGTTTAAGGCTTGTGGCCTGGGGGCCTGGGGTTTGTTTAGGTTTTCTGGAAAGCCCAGCTGCTCCTTGGGAGGGTTGTGATTTAAAAGTGCTGAGCGAAGGGTGCAGTCATACTTGCGGATCCATAGAATGCTGATGATGATGATGATGATGACGACCATCCCAAACCTTTCTCGGATGTAAGCATGGTAGGGGTGCCTATCGATGCCTCTTTTTGCGATATTTCCAAACAGGTTGACAAACGTTCCCTATCATCAGCGTCCGCAATGTCAATCGTACTCGTCTGCCACGTAAGCTCTTGAAGCACGTGTTGGAAATCTTATGTAGCATCTTATTAACGTAGATAGTCTTGAATCCGATGGAAGGGCCCCGAGACATGCAGGCCCCATCATCTCGGCCCTGATCTGCGATCAAGTCTCGCATGGCCAGTTCGTGGAGCGAAAGGGCCCCTTGCTTTAGCAAGGAGGGGCTACACATCAGTCCATCTGCATGTTAGCACTTTTCTTCCAGATGGAAGATCAGGCAAGTGTTCCATGGTGCGCTAGAAGGAAACGAGAGATGTCTAGCGAGTCCAGCGCAATGCAGAAAGGATTGATTGCCCTCATTCTGAGTTTTTGCAAATACTCTGCTAATTGTTGCATCATATTGCAGCGATGAGCTTCGTGAAGCCTGCTCGCCCAAATCCTTTTGAAATCCCCTGCCCGTAGGGTTCAGCAATAACCTTTGCGTCCTGATGAAGCAGCACGTGGATGTGAAACAACAATGTGAGTGTGCCTTCGAAACTTAACTTAGCCGCTTATACAATCCTACGGGTCTTCACCTCTACAGCCCCGACTGAGGACGCCTATTTCCATCGTACATCCTGGAGAATTTAAACCACGACCCAAGAAGGGCCTGTGATGTTGATTTTTTTGCCAGCGCTGAGGAGAAAGCTAAATTACAAAGCAACGTTTTTTCGTTGCCCTGAGATAGCCATTGTCTGCATTGATGCAGCCAGTGCGAGGCCTGGGTACCTGGATTGAATCTCTCGCGCCCAGTGTGGCGGAGTGCGTGACGGCCATCGAGCAAGCTCTGACATGTGAGCAGAGATGCCGCGAGGCGAGCCAGACATGCAATTGCGTTGGTTGTTTACAGAATTTGTCCTTTATTTCGTTACAGAACCTTTTGGGCGTTTGAAGCTGGGACCATCAGCCGATGCCGGAAAGAGGCGGACCGTCTGCCGAAAAGCTTGCAGAAGACCCTAAGATGGTCTTGCCAGAGTTTAAGTCTCTCTCCGTGGGAACACACCTGCAAGTCATCCCTGGCACAGCCAAGCGCCGACCACCCTGAGCATGCAAGACCCCAGACCTAGTGAAGCTCTGGAAGCCTCATGGCCTTTGACTTGTAACTCAGGAACTCATGAATTTATTTCAGGGAAGTGGTTGGGTGCGTCCATGCCTTCTGGGGGGTCCCCATGGTGAGGTCGGACCTGAAAGACTTAGCGACTGGCCTTCCTGCTACCATCAAGGCCACCAACCATCACTAATCTCCTCCCCTCTCCCCATGCAGGAGTTTCTCCAACCGTCTAGAATCTACTGCTATAATCCTACCCTGTACACAATTAGACGCCGAACGGGCATCCAATCTGTCATGAAGGTCGGTGCCAAGCTGCAGCAGGAGGACGGTGCCGCCGCGGCTGCAGCGGCGGTTGAGCGCGTTGTTCTTAAACAGTCCTCCTAGCTAAGTCATTGCTTGACATGACGTTTAGTTTATTTTTGCTGAAAAACCTACTGGGCAATGTAAAGTAATGATTCAAACCCAACAACGACTTTGAGGTCATATTTGCTCAGAGTACTCCAGTAAGGAACCAAGATAGGGGCGGTTTGGGGTTTGGGGTTGTGGGGGATGAGGTGTCCTTAGACCCTTAACCCTGCGTAGTGGTTTCATTTTAGCTTAGGTTTGCAAAGTTGAATTGTTCACTGCTTGTTCGCAGCTTACCGCTTAGGGACTGACTTAGAACTCAGTTCGCGTGACAGATATGGGCTACAGAGTTCTAAGCCCTAAAATCTGAACCCTGAACACTGATGCGTAGAGCCAGGCGGGAGGGAACACCAATCCCTGAACTCTATAGTCCCCCTTAAGTAGAGAGAATATGGCTTCGGGTATATTAGAAAAATAAGATCCCCATATAGCCCATATTCTATCTACTCTAGGGGGGCCATAAATTTGGCTTTTGTGGTTCAGGGGCGTCGCAGCGTTCAGGACACCTAGCATTCCCAAAAAAATTCAGGACATGAGCTTTCACGGTCTTAGCGTTACATCCTTGGAGTTAGGTTCTACGGATGTAGGGCTCCAGCAACGTTTCAGCTTGTGGTGAAGCATCCGTGGGGGTTACGTGGGGATACACTATCTGGGATTCTATGGGGTTCATATAGGGAGTACTTGGATTGTTGCACGGAGGCCCCCTCCCGTTTTGCAAGCATCAAGGAGCATGCACATCGTTATGGTGACTGTTTTGAATGTTGGGAACCTGTGTTTCGGCTTTACTCCGGCAATGACTGCGCGGCGCTTGCGCCAACGAGTGGTACGTCGAGCCTCATATGTATCATGCGGCTGTGGTTGTCTGGTAAGAGAGGATATGTCCATCATACTGCAACCCAACTTGGCATGGCCACCCGTTTTAGGAGATGCTGTTGAGACTTTCCGTGGCTTGCTTGCACGCCCGATTTACGCTGTGGACGCAGTCTTGCGGGCACCTGCCCAGGAATTTAAGATTGGCCCATGAGCCTTGCAGCCAACTACCTCGAAGCACATGGGGAGTAACACGTGGAGAAATTGCTGCAGTGATGACCTGAGATACAGTAAGAAAACCGACATAGGACGACCGGTGCGCTTCGTGGAATTAGGGTGCATTTCTTCTTCGCCTGTGTCGAGTTTTGCAAGACACAGATCCAGGGATGCTGCAGGTCTGCAACGTGAGCCTGAGCATCCGGCGGTCAACAGGAAAAACAGGTGTAGTGGCAGAATTCAACCTGGTTGAGAGAACAGAACCCGGTTCACAGCCGCATGTCCTACTGTCCTACGGAGACCTTAACCTGAAGGCTTTCGCCGCCAGGCGCAAGTAGGTGGATGAGCGTGAATCTCCCATACATCTTTGGGAGAACTACACAACTTGAGCAGCTTTTGATTCTTGAAGAGGGCGGTGGGAATTTAGCATATTTGGGGTGGCTTCTTGCGGCTCCAATTCTTGGCCCCATTCCTCCGCAAGCGTTGACAGGCTGTCCAGCACGTGCACTGTAGTACATAAATGAATGCGATGGTGTCGAGAGTTGTGAAGCACTGCACATCACCCCAAGCCTTTCCGGTATCTGGGGTTTACTCAACGATGGGTCAAGCATTTGGATCATGATAGCAAGGATAGTAATAGTGGGCTATAAGAACGTCCATAGCCAACACCTAGTAGGACCTAGCCCAACGGGCCAGACTTTGAACTTTGCATCCCAAACGCAAAGACTGAGTTTTTTGCTGCAATCCGTAGGCCTAAGACCTCGACCCATTAGGCAGGGTTGATACGAGGCCTTAACCTCAAAACTTACCAACTCTCGCTCGAGCGGATGTCAATTCAACCGCTGCGCAGCTGCAAAGGCCCGAATAATGGTTGAATTCAAAAGTATTCAGCTAAAGAAATCTGCTGTGCTGCTCAACTCCATCAGGAAACACGCTGAAAGCCACGCAGGTACTATCATTCTCCTAAGCTTCAACACCCTGCCTGCATCAAGTCTTCGGGGGCATCCTCTCAGGAAGTCGAAGAAAAGTCGGGCCGCAGTACGAGCTCCCAACCCTCAGCCACAAGCTTATCTTTTGGCACTTCACCCCCGGCTGACAAACCACCCTAAAGTCTTGAAACTTAAAACCCAATATACCCAAATACCTACGGCACTCTCCAGCGAATGCTGTGATGGCCAGCGAATTCTTTGTGCCTTGAGTGTGCTCGGCGACCATGAGGAGGCGCGGCTGAGGTTCTCGGATATAGGGTAATCCAGCTCAGCGTGTCAGAGTCATTGCAAGTTGGGTTCCGTTCTTCGAGAACTCAGCGTGTGAGCCTGTTGCACGGTTACTGCTTTGCAGGACTTGATAGTCTTCACAGGCCTAGATGCAAGAGGCTAGCACAGATGAACTTGTTAAATCAAGAAGTCCTTTCCTTGTCATGTTGGCACAAGGACGAGTTGTGGTATATTTGAACTTGCCGCAAGACGAGTCTCCCACCTGCAGAGCTTGGAAGACTCAGATCCTCTGATAACCAAGAAGCCTTTGAAATTTAAACCGAACTTTACAACTGGGAATGCTTTTTGTTGTCTCAAGCCTAATGGGGAACATGGGAAAGCTGAGCAGATGGCAGGAAACCTCCATAGTCTGTTGTAACAGCTTTTTTAAGGTTTCTCCGTGTCATATCGAGAATTCGTTCGTCGCTGAACCCCTTCCTCAAGGAACAGTGTTGTTGTCAATAACGTCATGACTGGTAGGATTGCCCGAGCATCAGTTCATGAAGCTGAATGATTGTTTTCAGGATTGCAGTTCTGCTCCTCCTTGGACCCTGAGCCAGTCGTGAGCCCTAAGCCACCAAACGCTAGCCTTTCAGAACTATGAAGCATCTCAACTCTAAATTGTCAACACCAGAAGCTACAAGAACACTTGCACACCCTCACCCTCACCCCTCCCCTGGAGGTCATCCTCCTTCTCTATGGTGGAATCTGGTCCTCGCCTGCAGCACGTTTGCCAGGCAGCCTGGGCAAAAATCTATGACTTAGATCCCCTAGAAAACATAGAACGGGCACTTATGTACAAGGATTATATAAGGGTACTTGTTACTTGTGGGTCCATCATATCCGATCGTTTGGCTCTTGGAAGTTGGGGGAAGGTGGATTGTACAGCATTGAATAAGTCCTGGTTCAAAAAAACGTTTCTATTTGATGGGACGGCACAGAATTAGAAGCGGCTCTTGAAGTCGGTTGCAACCGTCGGTTTCTTCCAAAGGAACGAATCTTTTTTAGTGTTGTCCGCGCGAACAGGAATATCCCGCAACACCTCCCTGTAGTCTCAACATCGCACATTTTTCTCCTCGTTTATTTTCGCTCGGATAAGTAGAATCACCAAGAAGTTATTCTGAGATAGTCCCCAAGCATGGTCAAACCCGAGCCTGCACATGAATTCCCAAGCGAAAGCCAGATCCCTGAACTCAAAAACTTGCTCCATCATTGAGGTGGTCCTGTTTTCCTTGGCGGGCTTGGGCGTGCTGATCGGCATCATTGTGGCGAATACCCCGTCACATGTCAGCGTAGGGTATGGCTCTTGGGAGGGACATGTGACATGCTCGTCTTGGTGCAAACGGCCCTCATCACACCCGTCGCTGTGAACTTCGGGTTTCTCTCGACTTCCCACAGTCTCCAGGGAGGTATATCCATCTTTGCTGCAGATTCCCGCAACCTCCCCGCTCACCCAAAAGCATCTTCCTGGTGGTCATTAGCAGTATTTCTGTCCCTGATACTGTCTGCAGTGTTTTGGTTCGCATGGGGTGCAGGTGATATTTAAATGCTCCACCCCCGCTATTCCTACAACTTGGGTAACCCCAGCTGTCCAAGTTGTAAATCCGAATTGCTGTAATACTCGTGGCTTCCCTTACACTCCTCTTATGCGCTACCAGGAACTTCATTCTTTGTATACCCTAACGAAGGGTTAGGCTTCGGATCGTCGCACATCCCTAAACTTTGCCCTTTGAAGAGCATTCGAGATGGCTAAGAAATTGCTAGATAGAAATGCGATAGAAGTGATTGGACTCACTGTGATTGTCAGTCCGAGAGTTGGCAAATCCTGATCTTGTCGTTCTATTGTCTGGCTTTCTGCTTTGGCCACGCAAGTCTTGAAATCTTGCCGGCCACAAGCTGGGCGAGAGGGGACAGGTTTTCATCCCTTAGTGCTCCAGCCTGGTGTCCCAGTCTCAAACCCTAAGCCCTATGGCTCAACCCCTCAGCCTGCCTTGGACCCCCCAAACCTTTTCAACCTCAACCACCCAGACCCAAAAGCCCCCCTTTTCGTGTCCTATACAAAGCCAAGGCCCGAGGAGACTGAGCAGCCTCCAGCAGCCCGTGTGGCTTCGCCACGACTTCGCACGGAAGCCGCACGGGCGCCTGTGGCGCCTGGGTCACGCATAGTTTGTGATACGCTTGGAGGTTGGATTGAGGGCTTGGGGGTTAGAGCCTGCCAGGGCTAGCCAATCGGGTTTTGAAGTTTCACTCGCAGGCTACCTTGGCGCAGAGCTTGGCAGGTTGACAGATTTACAGCATTCTATTGAGCTTTGAGAGGGTTCGACGACGGTGATTTCGTAGCGGTTTGTCAGTATTTCTGTGTTAGTAGAGATGCCGCACTTCTCTACCAGCTTTCGTGGGAGTCAATGAAGAGTACAAATCTCTAGCCCAACACTTGCAGTCAGCACGAAAGTCATTGCAGAAGGAAAGGCCCGAAAGCGTTGACCGGGTACCAGTGAAACACGCAATTCAAGAATCAAAGCCAGCAAGCCTCATATAGATCTTCAGCAAGGAGGGCCAGTGCCGGCATAGTAGCGCTATCAACAATTCCCTGTTATATAGATTCCTTGCTCAAGGGTCCCTCTTTCATAGTAGCGCCCCCGCTGCCTTCACAATGGAATAAGGCTACCATGGCAATAGCACAAACAACTTTGACGAAACAATTGCCGCTTCGATGAATTCCCACTATTGCAATGCGGAGACAGCCAAGTTGTCGCTTCCCAACTTCTCGGTGATTCTGCCGGCTGGAGATGTTCCAGATGAGTTCCAGTTTCTGGGCCGTGGCGCCTGCATAAATCAGTGCCTCCTCTGAATTGGAGTGGTTGGTCGGGGGCCAGGAGAGTGGGATTCTGCTGCAGACTTATACTTGCAAAGGGAACATGCGAGGGTGTCTTGTTGTCGGATCCAGATGGCATGTGACGAGATTACGAGTGGCACGGATGGACGCCAACCTTCTGACGGACTCGTGGTCCCTCGGAGGTGTGAGTCCCTTGTTGGGATGCGGCTTGTTGTGAATTGCTCACATTGGAGATCCCTGCAGCATGGTCATAGAGACATTTGTTGTAACGCCAGCAGGGAGCAGACGGAAACCGAGAAGGATGCAAACACTTGCTGCCACAACGTCAAATAGAGACCTTGCATAGAGACAGTGCTAGTATGAGTTTGAAGGTGCAAGCCGCTCGGCTGTAGTTGTGGTTTCGGCCGTGAAGGCCTGCGCCACAAAGGCGACAGGACGAGCTGAACCCCCCACGCAGCAGCTAAGTATCCCCATGGACCTGTATCCTGAATCAGAGCCGAGGAAGGGAGAGCACTTCTGGGGGGGCTCCATGCCGCTGGGCTTTTTCAATTCCATCAAGTCTAATCCCCTCATACGAGCATTAAGCACTCTGCAAAAGGAGTTATGTAGGGGCACATAGGAGAGTGGAAAAGCAAATGGAAACAACTTTATGGTTTCGGGTTTTGGGCTTATGTTCAACACCCTCCCATTCCCAGAGACTTTCTACAACGTGACCCAAGGTTATTGTTCTCTCCACCAGCAAAGGATGAAAGCCAACATATTTTGAGATGGTGCGTATTTTGCTGAGGGTTGACTTTCTGCGAGCTTGTCTGGGAACTGCCCTCCCCCAAGCCGACAAACCCATGGACCCCAATTGCAAGGAGGGTCCTCTATTGCTTCTACCTAAGCCTGTGAGAGGCTTTGTGTGTTTCCATCCTGGCGCAGCCATTCCGTAAGCCTGCAGCATAGACCCAGCCAAGCAGCTTTTTTCTTGAACACCTTAACCTCATGGGTTCCTGTACCACCCCAATTGAATTGCGGTCTGCTTAAAGAACATTTCGGGGGAACTAAGGGGTGGTAGTACACCCGCTACTGCTACTGCTACTCGTTTGAAGACGGCATCCATCTTTCTTGTCAAGGGCTTCTGCTCTAAGCGGCAGCGGCTTTAACTTAGCTCTAGTATGGGGATGTTTTACATCGTATCCCTAGAGGGGACATCCATAATCCCCCTCCGTATTTTCTATAAAACCCTCACATTTCAAAGTGCCCCCCCTATCGCCAGAAATCCCCATATCAGTCGTGTCCTTTGTAGGGATACAGAAGCCTTGCGCACTGCGCAGTTTTACACCGTCCCTGCTGGCGATGGAAAATGTGACAGTCCCCAATACAGAATGAGATTGTAGCCTCCATGCGTGGTATGGTATCTGAATAAGAGGAGTCAAATCTTATCTACACTTGGTTTAAACACAAAAAGACTTAAAACCCTAAACCTCCTTCATATGAGCAATAGTCTAAACGCCTTAAAGGGGTGTTGTTAGGGGACAAGAGTTTCGACTATGGCTCATATGACTGCAAAGGCAGTACGTCAGCGCACCTCGCGCGGATGGCTCTAGCTTGGAGTGCACCAAACTTTGCCAGATGCTGCTCAGATGCCTACTCGGTTTAGGGGTTGCAAAAGGGTTTAGAAGCCCAGGTAAGTACGAATGGCAGTATGTCCCAAACCCATTTTTTTTTGGCCCCAGTAAAGTAGAGGCCTAACGCAGAAGACGTAAACTTGCAGGCAGAAGCTGCTGAAAATTATCTTCTGGACGCCTGAGTAGGATGATACGGTTGATAGTATAGATCCAGCATGACCCTAGGTACCCCAAATCTTGGGAGTTCAAGTGCTATAGTATAATGTAGTGCAGTGATTTTGGATGAGCAGGCCATGCGTGTTGGGTTGATGTGATGTTAGCGTTTTAGCGTTTAGGGTTTAGGGTGTCCTGAGTCGGACTGAGTCGGGGTGTTTGTGGCCGGCAGCTCAGATTCCACATGCAAAAAAAGGTATTGCGCCAGGATGCTTTTTTTTTTTTTGTGGCGCTACAGTGAAGAGGGCAAAGCTGATCTGTATCCCTAGTGCCCGTGCAACGACCCGCAAAAAATCCCCACACATACCTAGATTCAGAAGCGCACCCCTCCTGGAGAAGCTCTGCAGGCCGTAGCTTTTTCGAAATGCCCTTGAACCGAAGAACCCTTCATCTACTGAACTCAGTCCAAGATATGGGATACCTCCAAATGTCACACTCAACTTGTCCTGCATTTAGGGTCATGCGTCCTAGCATTCCCAGAAACCTCCCTAAACATGCTGGTGCTTAAGTAGCTCCGGTGCCCCTAAAGAACGATTCCAGACGTATCTGCATATATACTTACGTGCTGTAAGCCCTAGACCCAAAAGCAATCGAGGTTGCCATCCTGTACGGGGTACCAGGCCTCCCGCATATGTTTGGCATCCCGGGATGACATGGGTGTTTTCCTCCAGGGAACCTATGGATGTTTCCTTGGATGGGCTTCTTAAGATCAGGGTCGGTTTTTTCTATGTCCCCTGATGGACTGTAGTCCCGCCAGAATCCTGAGAAGGCTCAGATACCCAGGCCACACAGGCTAGGTTCTTACGCTGGTTCTGGCATGCCCGAAAAACTGCGCGTTTGTTGGGTTTCAGGGCTTCTTGCAAACCTGTCGCTCAGCATACAACCCTGGGATTCTCAAGAACCAACAAGAATAAACAAGAGCCTCATCCGCAGACTACGTCAACTTGGAAAAACAGCTTGAAACTTTGAATCCGAGCAATGGTGCGCGACTTCTTGCAAGAATTGCTGTTTGTAAGAATTGCATTTTGACATCATGTGGCTACTACTACGACTACTACGACGACTACTACTACTCCTGCTGCTGCTATTGCCACATCGAGTATTTTTCACTACTATCACGATGCCATTCTGCTACTTAAGCGAAATCCTTCTATTGTAAGTATATATTTCATTTCATTATATCATTAATCTTATCAACATTATCAAAACGACCGAAGTTACACAAATCGTTCATGCCAGTACTATTTCTGGGTGGTCGCCTTCAGCTTGGCCTTGGGTTAGCAAGGAATGAAGGAATTGGTCCGTATAGTAGTCACTCTCTGTCCTAGTATAGTAATTTCCATTTTCTCTTCCATTCCTTCATTCCCAGCCCCTAAGCCCCTAAACCCTAAACAGCAGCCAGGCCGAAGGTGCCAGCTGCTTCGTCATCGCCGATGGGGTTTTCCGGCCGAGTGCGGCGCGCGGGGGCCGCGAGGACACGCGGCGTCTCAGCTCGGAGGGATTTCTGAGTATAGGGTTTACTTAGAATTTAGGGTTTAGGGTTTAGGGTTTTGGGGTGTAGGGTTTAGGGTTTCAGGGCTTAGGGCCGCTTAGGGTTTAGGGTTTTAGGGTTTAGGGTTTAGAGTATTTTACTTGGGGTTATTATGGTACCCAATATAGGGATCATGGAAAAGAAAATGGAAACTACTATAGTATAGGGTTTAGGGTTTAGGGATTCTTACCCTGAACCCTAAAGCTGTTACTTTGGGGTTTTGGGGTCATTCTGCTTTCAATGTTGTCAATGAGAATGGGGAACCTGAGCACTTGTAATGTTTATCTCATTTTGGGAGTTGAGGATCTAGGCACTTAGATATATAAGATAGGCCCTGGAAAAAATTGGGTCCCCTTCTGAGGGCCTTCTGAGAGGTCCGTTGGGAGCCGCTAGGATGGGTACATGATGGAACTAAACTAAACTTGTTTGGGTTCTTTGTTTTCCGTTGCGGGAGGGTCGCGCAGACCCCGGGAAAGGAGCTTGATTTCACTCTTTTTCGAAGTGAGGGCCGTGAGAGCCAGAATGATGCTAGTAAGGAGCACTTCAAAGAGGATTTGCGGGCTATATAAGTTGCAAACATGTGCAATTGGCAAAATCCCTTCAATGCTGAGACAGCTCAGGTGTTTCTGGCGGCATCCGGTTCTGCGGAAAACCCCGCCCCATGTCAGAGTTTTAGGGCTTCGCGTATGGGATTTCAAAATCAGGGCTCCTTTGTTGGGATGCCCTCAAACGGGATGTTGCAGAAGTGTTGAGTATGCCGCGCGGGCCCTGTTTTTGGGAGATATCTGTACCGATGTTCCCCGCAGGCATCGGTCGCTTTTTTGAGGTCCTGTTTCTAGTATTCGGGGTGGACATAGGAGGTTTGCGGGTTTAAGATTATTTGTTTTCCATAAGTAGGGGGGGGCGCCAACATAGTTCCACGTGGGGATGACACTAATCTTCTCCCCCAATATTCAATATTCCCATTATATTATACATATACCACCATGAGAGGAATTTAATATTAGGGGGAGTGGGGGTGTTTCATATTAGGGGGGGATTAACCATCTGCCCCTCATGACAAGGGCGGCTGTGGGAGAAGGCAGGGCCAAGGAGACGGAGCTAGACATTACTGCTCACCTGAGACGAGAAAGCGGTGGCCCAGGGCCCCATGTTTACTCTGCATATTCTTATTGGTTGTGAGTAGGGAACAGGGGAATATCATCCCTTTATAATCCCTGTAGAATGCATTCCCGTGTTCTCTGATAAACCCCAGAAAGTATGTTGAGAACTGCCTTGTTAATCAGGCCACGCGCCGCTGCTGCATTTCGTTTCTCCCTAGAAGTCTGCAATTCCTCATGCTCATGCATTCCTGGTCCTTAGTAGGGCATAAGGAATCTAAACTTCAGAACATCGAGAAAATATATTCCCATATTCCCTACTAAGAACCAGTCCGATGCAAACTTGCAAAAGATGCTTCACAGCCGGGCCCGGGAGGTCCCAAGCACGGGTACACCCCTCCCCCTAATATTAAACCCACCCACCCCCCTGATATGAAATACTCCACATTGTGGTATATCATAAGATATTCGGAGTGTTTAATATAATGGGGGATTGGGGTTTTGATATTAGGGGGAGGGGGTTATAGGACCTCTTAAATGCTGAGGTGAATTTGGCAACCCCAGCCTGCAAATCAGGACCCTATAAGACCATGTCATTATAGTGAGGTCTGAATTTGGTCGGGCCTGATGGTGGAAACCATGGCCTCTCTAAGCGTCCTGTTGGTTCATACTCATCAGCCACGCCAAGGGGCGTCTACACGGGGCAGCAGCTGCCTGTCCCGAAAACTATCTGGAGCCTGGGTTGGAATTGCCATGGGCATTAAGATTAGACGGGCGGAGCTGATGGTTTCAGATGCCTGGGATGTGCCAAGTGCCGAGCTCCTGGGGCTGGACCACTTTGGGGTCTCAACTGGACATTCCTTCTGGGCCAGGGCGCATGGTTTGTGCTTTGCGTTCGGTTCTACTGCTGGTTGCAGCTACACACCAGTGTTTCTGAAAATTCAAAGAGCCTTAAACAAAGTTAAGGGACCATTTGAGCCTCGCTTGGCATCTCGAGTCCTTTACTAAGGCCCCAGAGCATCATCATATGGATTACAAAGTACCCACGGGCCAGTGAAAGCAATGTCGACGCACTTCCAGTCTAGAATCCCCAGCATGAATGTCCAAATCCTTGGGAGCCCCCAATAGCCTAGAAAAGCCGCAGGAGCTTTTGGGAGGCGTTGCCCAATGCACCGCAGGTCCTCACCCAGTTCGTGCAGGCTCACACGCGGGGTGACTTAGGGGGTAGAAGAGTTGTTTGGTATGAGCTGAGGGTTTACAGAAAGTTTAGGGTTTAACGCAGACGGCATGGGATTGGTTATCGTTTGTAGTTTAATGTTGAGGGTCCTTGAAGCCCTCTACATGCCGAATCTAAGCTACGTGCGGGGGAGACAAACACTTAGTGCCCCATTCTCGAAGCCCCAAAGTGCTAAAACCTCGAATCCCAGACGGACTTGCTGCAAAGGAACAAGTCACCATGACAAGGAAACCATTTTCGTCATTCCATATCCAGACTACAATAACTTTCATCTACGATCCAACAGTCAATATATCACACCTATGCAGTTTTAGTTTCGTTTCCACTGGATTCTTCGGCAACTTCGCCCAAGAGCTTATGAATCCCTTCCAGAATCCTTCTTGAGCCCTACGACCACCGTAAAAAAAAACCGGATAATCCCGAATTCCCCTATAGGAGTCCCCCAATGGCGCCTTTAATCCATACAGAACACCTTAAAGGAGTACCTATATGTTGCCTCTGGAGGTTGCCAAATTGAAGCATAAACCCTAGACCCTCAAACCCTAAACCCCCCCACCGCTGTGCGATGCGCGTGTCTAAACCCCCACACCTCAAAACCTAAACGCCCACACCTTACCCCTAAACCCGAAGACCCACACCCTAAACCCCAAACCCCACACCTTAAAGCCTACATCCCAAACCCCAAACCCTCAAACCTTGAGCCCCAAACAGGCCTGCCGGGCATCCTGGGAAGCGTTGAACCCGGGCTACCAGATACGGCTCCTAGACAATGACTCCTACGGGCGGCGGCTCGGACACCAAAGGAAATGGAGACTACTGTAGTATGTAGGGGTTATACAGGAATAATGGAAAAGAAAATGGAAACCCTAGGTCCCTTTAAAGGGGTATATGGGGTTATAGAAGGTATATATTATAGGGGTTATATAGGGATAATTGAAAAGAAAATGGAAACTACTGTAGTAGATAGGAGATATATAGGGATAATGGAAGAGGAAATTGAAACTACTATAGTGTATAGGGGTTATACAAGGAGAATGGCAAAGAACATGGAAACTGCTATAGTATGTAGGGCGTATATAAGGATAGCGGAAAAATGGAAACTACTGTATTGGGTTTAGGGTTAAGAGTTCAGGGTTTAGGGTTTAGGGTTGTTGTTAGAGTTTAAGGGTCCAGGTTCAGGAGTTGTAGGGGTTCCATTTGGGTTTTGTAGGCTTTAGGGCCTGGGCTGCCGGAATGAAGAAGCAAACGGGCCAGATGTTGGAAAGTTGAAGGGATACAGAGGTTACAGGGATCCTAGAAGTTGAGGAACCTAAATGAAGTCAAAAAAAGGGTTTGTAGTATACTGTATGAGGCTGGACTTCCTCGTGGCTGAAGTAACCTATGTTAACAGGGTGATGCAGAGGCTTGTAGGTTTTTGGCCATTCCTCATGAAGCTCCTAAGTCGCAACCCAGTGCCCATCGTTTTGTTTTGGTTTCTTTTGAAGCATGACGTACTTGATATACACCACTCTTGACTGGGCTTTGGATGTCAGATTCTAGCCTGGGCGCGTGTTCTGACCCAGATGACTGGGTTGCTGTTAAGGAACTTAAAATAAGTTACTATATTGGGGAAACCTTATTATTTACTATATATACCCATTATGGTAACCTAATTTAAGTTCCTTAACAGCAACCCAGATGATTCGCCAGGTATGTCACAGAGCGGGAGCTTCCTGAAACGTTTCACTACCTCAGCATCCAGCACCGCTCGGATGCCATCCGAACTCCGGTCGCATTTGGAGGGGGTTTCCCAAGATTAGGGGTACCATTTGGGGGGGGGTCCCGCCTATAATAAGGATTATCGTATTTTGGGGTCTATATTGGGGTCCCCCTATTTTGGGAAACTACCATTTTGATGACCGTCAGCTGTCATTGCTAGAGGTGAAGAGCGGCTACCCACGCTTCGTCGCGATGGGAATGACCACCAGAATGGTGACCCCTACAAGTAGCCCCCCCCAAGACAATAACGTAGAACCCCATATAACCCTTTAAAACGACACAGTTTTTCTCAAGGCTTAGTTTGAGGGTCCCATGTCATGATGTCATTGTTGCATGGTAGAAGTTCCTGGGGTCCAGGACCCAAACAAAACAGAGGCGCTAATCACCTCCCCCGATCCCAGAAGACCGCCACTACCCTCATATGAAACCACAGTTGCATATTGTACGAGTGTAGGTAATTGCAATGTTAACGCGGTGTGTTGCGGGGCTTTTTAAGGGGGGAAAAGACTTTCAGCATTCCCTGGTGCTACAGGACTGGCAGTCCTCAAGAAGTATGGTGGTATTTGGGTGGATGCCACCACCTTCATGACGAACTCTCTGAGTGAAATGCTGGGCGAGGATCCAAACGTGCGCACCTTCTTCGCGCTTCCATATCCCTGGACGGATCAGTCGCTGAAAGATAATGATGCCAGGCTTGTGTTGTGCGCGCTTTGGGATACATTACATACGGCTCATGTAGGATGATGTAGAGGACATTTAGGGGTCAGGGTTTCGAGGTTTGGCAGTGGGCGCACAGCTGCAGATGAGGTAGTTGCGACAGTCCCTTTCTGGTCAGACAAGGTGTACCCCCATCTACTTGGGAAACTTGTAATTATGTGCGTTTGCTTAGTTAAGTCGATAAGTACAGAAAGTCCTGACACTACTGGTAGTATATCCGCTATGTAGCCCCAGACTCCCCAACTGAGATGGAAGATCAAGTCCCCACATTTTCAGCTGCGCTTCATGTGTCTGTGGCCCAGGATACTCGTGTGAGCTGGATAGATCATCCGCAGAACTGGTTTTTAGCTGCTCCGGCTGGGGACCTCTTTATAGATAGACTACAGAAGCCTGCCTGAGATTCAGAACAGATCATTTGAGCTTCCTTTTGCCTTATTGGTAGGAATGGACGAGAAAATTCAAAAACTATTTTGGGTGACAGTGTACTGGCTGCTATAAGGATCCATTCCTCCTGTGTTCCGCACAACCAATAAGTAAGCTGCTGCTTTGGTGGTTTGTTGTGGCCCCAAGGTTGCTATCACAGGGCGTCTTCTGGGTTCGCACGTAATGCTACTGATGTGGTCATCGTGATTTTTTGTGAAGGCTCACCCTAGTCACCCTATCAGCCCTATCACGCTGAACACTCTGTCCAAGCTATCGTTCACAGCTCGCCTCAGGTCGTGTGTGTGGCATTTCATGGATGGAGCAACTTGGTTTGCAGTTGACTTGTTTGCATGTTCGCTTTGCATTGTTCTGCAGGTGAGAGTGACAAGAAAACAATGTGTGGACATTTCTCGTGACGTGAGGGCCTTGCGGGGGCTAAGTCACCAGCACCCTCGCCTGAGCGACCCCTGGCTCCCACGAGTGTCCGAACACTACATGTCTTGGCCTTGATGTGTACTAGGAAAGGATGAAGGAACGGCTGGCCGGGTGCTTTGAAACATGTCTCGAACAAATTGTGCACTTTCAACTTGAAAGCTCTCAATCCCAAGCTTACTAGCACGGAAAGGAAATCCGAAACCCTACGATAAGGACCTTATAAGGCTCCCAGGATAGCCACCGCGTCCTTATCTTGGGGTTAGGGTAACCCATATCCCCTTCTCAAAGCTCGTATGTCCTGAAGAGAGCCCTACCTATACCTTAAACCCTAAACCTGAAACCTGGAGCGATGCGCATGTCTAAACCTGAAACCTTACAGGTCAACCGCGAAGACTTCAGCCTCTCCGGGCTGCTGGGCATCTGTTTGTTGGGAGAGAATTGCTAGTTGAGTGTTTAGGTTTAGGGCAAGTTGGTGAAGGGGATGCTTTAATTCTTTCTGTGGGGCGGTGTTTGGGATGAATGCGTTAGGTTATGGATTGCTTTATTACTTGTTTTCTGCGGTTGAGCATGTCTTTTGCAGTTGCGTAAGCGTTCGGGACTTAGTCAGCCAAGCCAGGTCATGACCAGTACTGCTGCCCCTGTTCTGAAGGGTTGCCATCCATCCTCCAACCAGAAACCCTAAATCCTAAACCCAGATTGTCATCTACAGACCTGATATTGGGGGATGCTGGTGTGTCGTTCATGAGTTTGTAAATCAGCTTTGAAGACTTTCGACAGTCGAAATTCGACTAATCGAATATGCCCATTATAGTATGCCTGGAATATCTGATAATACGGGGTGAGCATTCAATGTTAGGGGAATGGGATGGAATGGGATGGATGAGTTCCAAGTCAGCCTTGACGACCAGCTTTGTTTTTCGCCTTTTGCTTTGCACCTACATGAGCCTGTGGCCAGCCGTATGTTGAAATCCTTCTGGGCCCAAACCCCTGAACCTTCAGCCCTCAACCGCTAGCTCTAACCCCTAAACCTAAGCCAGACACTCTCAGACCTTAAAAGCCCCTGAGCCTCCGAACCTCTGAGCCCTAAAAGGCTCTTCAGCCCGCAGCAGCTGGAAATCATGCCGCGACTGGGGATCCGCGCATACCTGTCCACGGATGCCTGCATGTTCAGGCTGCACGGGTATATGCAAGCTTGTCCAATTTTTTCAGGTACCTTACATGTCAGGGGCCGCAATCATTCATCATAAGCTAATTATATTTTTGGCACATGGCCCCATTTGTTTGTTGCGAGTGGCTGAGACCAACGAAGCATGTAGTATCTACACCTGGTGCACGCAACTTGTTAGACAACTGCTGGCACTGACTTCTGGCCCCAAAAAAGACACTGATTTGACAACTCGGTTTTGAATGCCCGTAAGATTGCAATGTCAGTTTTGCTCTCTAGGGTGTAGTAACGGAACTCCATTCTTTGAATCCCCCAACTCTACCACCCACACTCCACATGGAAGCCGTTTTCTGACCATTTGAAGGCCTTTAACACCCTAAACTCTGAAGGTCCTTGGTGCCTGAATTCAGAAGAAACCCACCTGCCCCCTTGCATCTTAAGGTAGACTGAATGAGTCCAACGTTCCTAAACTTAGAAACTGCCTAAGACCGGAGCATTCTATCTACATAAGGAGGGCTACGCATCACCCTGAACCCTAAACCCTAACCTATGTCACCGCAGGACCATCTTCGAGGATATCTCCTTGTGGAAATGGTGGCATAGCGCCTGGGCAAAGTCCACCCGCTTTAAGGGAAGCACATGGAGCTTTCTGATGCATGGGGCTTAGGATTCAGGTTGGCCAGTGTATACTCCCCAAAAGCAACAAGTAAAGTCCAAAAAGGGCTCTACCCACAGCATTGTCGTTTAGGAAAGGCCGATCTTAGCCAGTGTATTTCCATCAAAAACGTCCTGGTATCCATCATGTGGGTTATTTTCAAGATTATGGACCCATTTGGGCTATAGATCGTATTCCGGCACCTAATATCTAGGGGTACCAAAATGGGAACTGAATTACCCATGTACGCTGAACTGACATCCGAGGCCCCCGCGTCAGAATACGCGACCCCTGCGGACATCTGGGCTTCACCTGGATGGCCCCTGGGGCCTGGCAGAAGTTGTGATCTAAGACGAAATTAGGGGTACTTGAAAGGGTTTTAGAGGGATCTAGAGGGGCTTTCTAGGGGGCTCCCGAAACAAAGGAGAACATTTTGGCGTTCCCATAGTGAGGAGGATACTGTTGGTCTTTTTTCATGGTCACTCCATTATCAAAGCTACCATGTACATGTGCTTTTTGAGGGTCTATTGCTGTAGCCTCAAACCGAAAAATTTAAAGTATTTGTTACCATCGCTCGCTCTCTCCTGCGACCTTTCTTTGCGTCAATGTCCTGTCGCATGGGGTTTCTTCACATTCGATGCTTTTTTGGGGGGAGGAAGACAAACCTCCACAAGCGCAAAGGGTGGCAGCCATGTTGTGATCCTGTCCGCTTTCCTCTTACTTTGCCTCTGCGTCCACTTTGCTTCTGCAAGTTCTACAAGTTCCCCCCGGTAAACTTTTTTGCAAAGCCTCTTCTTGCCCGATCGTAAGAACATGTGGTTTGTGGTCTTCCAGAGGCGAACATGACGGAGACGCGTGTCAAGATCTTTGAGACCGTTGATCCAGACTTCATGGCGCCCCAGTCGCATTGCAGGAATCGTAGTATACAGAAAGGCTGGGATTGAATCAGTGGTGTTGTATGGTGGGGCAGGCGCGCTGAGCAGGTCGTTGGAGTGTTAGTCCGACGCATTTCCTTTGCTTGAGCCGTGCCCAAACACAAGCATCTAGCACATCCACATCCCTCACATGCGTTTTTTCCCGTAAGCAGGCTTTCTCAAGCAGGGCCCCTTCTCAGGATGCGCCATTTGAATTCCTGCTTTGGTTGACATGATGCCCGGATTAGTCCTCCTAGTCTCAGGTTTCACGCTGGTGCCACCAAGCGGACCTCTTGGACCTCATGCCTGGGCTCTTAGAGAGACCTGCTCCTCCTAAATTCAAATCGAAAAACCTACCGCCTCTGGAGCATACCTGCCGAAAAACCTTAAACCCAAGACCCAAAAGTTTAGATTCCACACCTTCATCAAGGTCAAGCTGCGGGACGATCCCGGCTTGTTTATGAAGTCCCTGGGGCCGCATTCCGTGTCTGGGTGTTGAGGGTATGCCCCGAGAAAAATTCAGCTTCTCAGGCTTGATGTACAAAGCAGGGGAGATTGCAGATAGGCCGGAGCTTTAGGTCTGCGAAGGTCTTCGAGTGGCACGGGAAGCTAGATGCTTCTTGGGCAATTTGCTGTCGCTTTAGCTTGAGACTGCGTCAAATACGCAAAGCAAGTTGCGCTGCCAGTGCTGTTACGGACCACAGTGTCAGAAACCATCACGTCACAATCAGAGTCATGAAGGTCCGTGCAAAGCGTGTTCAAAACCTTTAGCCTCTCCACCCGGAGCTTCTCATCCACCCTATGTCCATGTAGGGATTGTATAGGGATTGTAGATATATCGACCCAATGTTCCCCAATGATGGAGAATCAAATGAACAAGAAGGTTGAACATGACACGGAAGCCGGGTTATATACAGGGGCTGATCGGGATAATTCTGAACAACCTCAAGCTACAACAAGCTGTAAGCCCCTGCCACGATTCCAGGTTTACCAGCGACATGCGGAAGGAGATGGTCATACCACTGGACGCATCGGCAATCTGGTGCAAGGAGATTGGGCAACAGGAAGCAGTGCAGAAGCAGCAGAAGAACGCTCGTCGAAGCAAAAACATCTGGAAAAGCTTCAGCGATGGCAATCGTGGCAGACGCAGTGGTCACTCTGAGTGCTTGCTAAGCTTGATCCTTGTTGGTCCTCACGTCATGAGCATGTTAGTTACCCAACACCTTTATTCTGAAATGGAAAAAGATCCCCTGTTTTGGACGAGAACTTGAGCTTGCATCCCACCTTCGAAGTCTGTGGAGGAGAACAGCTTCCGCAAGATCTTAGACTCCATGAATGACCCTGGGCTTACTTGGGACCATGGGGGCTTCTCAAGCTAGGATGTCCTTGTAAATTCTGGCACCTCCCTAACCCAAACAGGTCTCATTGAAAATGGCAGCAATCTTTGTAGGGCACCCTCTTTGCAGTGGCATGTCAGTTTGGCTCGGCGCAAGCTTTCTTGAGATCATGGGAGCGTGACACAGGTCGCCAGATTGTTCAGCCATTGATATGTCAAAGGCCCCTTGCAGGTTTCACTAGCTGCCCAAATCGGTGTGTGGCACCTGGCAACTGAACATGCAGGACCATGCAAGGAATATCCAACATGGGAGGTTTCTCTATCTAAGTAACCTGTGGACTACGGAAGGGACTAGGGACCCTGATCTCCGGCAATCCCCAAAATCGATGGCAAGACCAATTCAGGTCAACTCAGCTGAGAGATGTGCGCTCTTGACGCAGAGTATGTAATGTAGTCGCAGCCAGCCCTCGCCAGCTGAATTGAGCCGGCGGTCTGGTCTGAAATTTTAGAGATTGGGGTTGTGGGTTTGGGATCTAGGGCTGGAGGCTTGCGATTCATCCGGAGCCGTGTGCGAGTCATGCCCATCACTTGTTCTCTTGTTTGCCCATTCACTGCGCAGGTGACCGAAGGTGCACATGCATAGCATTTTACCGATCATGTTTGCATACTGACCCCAGGTACATTCCGCCCAAAAAATGGGTGATGTGCACAAATTGGGATCATATCAATCATGTCTGTTATCTCCATTTACCCTCGTTGACTCCAAGACAGTCCCCCGAACGATTCCTGTAACATCCTTATTCTTCAAACCTGTTGATTGTCTCATGGTCCAAAACAGCAACTGCACAGTGGTAGCACTTCTGGATCGGAACCAAGGGATGCGCACATCTGATCAAACCCTACAAGCTTCTTAAAGAGAGCCCCTAGGCCCCGAATCCTATACAGCAACCCTGCCAAGCCATTCACCCCAAACCCTCAGCTAAATGCAGAGCTTGGTAAATTCATACACACACATTTGCATGAAAGCTTTGCCCTGAGACTGAAACCCATAGATATCCATGTGGGGGTTTCTCAAAAGAAGGAGGTGCCCTTGGGGGACCCTGGAGCCCTAGGGATCTAGCCAAGATAACCAGGGCTCATGATGCAGGATTCCCCTAAACCCTGCAACCTAAACCTTAAGCCCTATAACCTAAACCTTATACCGTAAACCTAAACCTTATACACCAACACCTCATCCTCCGCGGTGAAAAGAGGCGTGGCAAAAAACGAAACCTTAAGCCGTATAACCTAAACCCTGAACCCTAACATCCAAACCATTTGAGTTTGAGAAACCCCCATGTCAGTGTCAACCCTCCTCAGTATCTCTCGTCGAGCTCAAAAGCGGCCGGCATGCATCAAAACAGCTGTGTTAGCTCCGGGAAGTAGCTTGGGCTTTGTGCTTTTAAGGATCAGTGGGTGTAGGGGCTGGAGTAGTTTGGGGGTGAAGTTATCCATTTACGCAAGAGCCCGGGGACTTGGGAATAAAAAAAGGTGGCAAAGAATAGTCTGTAGGCTCTCTCCGTTTAGGAGAATGCTGCCCTACAGTCTCTCGTCCTCTATGCAGTTACCCTTGTAGACTACACCTGTGACGTCACCAGCGCTTTGTACTGCGCGAAACTAGTTCCTGCCAAAAAACTGAGGTTCGAACCCCGCTCCGGAGCGCTTGTTTGGAGTTGGCTAACAGTCACAATTCTTTTTGGCCGCCCTTATTGCGCAAGTTGCATGCCGCAGGCAACAGCGAAGTGTGGTGCGCCAAGCCAAGCCTTCCCCTGGCTTTTCATTGAGTGGGACTTCTTCTGACGCATTTGTTTTCCAGGTCCCATTTTCAAAGGTCTCCTCGTGACAGGGTTCCGTTAAGCTGCTAGGTTCAGGGTCTTGCAGCCTCGCGGTTTCTTGGTCAGTTGGCTTTTAGCCGTATGGGTATTATGACAGGTTGAAAAAAGTGCCGCATTGATTCCGCGCTAGAATTTTCCCAAGCTGGATTCTTGATTAGACAGGGGTCCAAGGGCCAGGAGCATGGTTTTGAAATCAGGTACTTGTCCACATGAAACCACTAAAGAACACATGTTTATGTCCAGCTTTGCCATGATCTTGAAAGCACGAAACCCTAACAATGAGGTGCTAATCATGTCAGCGAGGCTCATATCCGAACTAGTAATAAAATCGCCATGCTGCGCTTGCAGCCCTAAACCTTAAAACCCTAAACTCTAAGAACCCAAAGCCCTAAGCCCTAAATACAAAAACCTTTGCCTGACTGTAACCAGAGGGTAAAAGGGGCGCTATAAAACCTAAGCCCTAAATGATAGTTTCCATTTTCTTTTCCATTATCCCAATACATCCCTGTATCCCCTTTAAGGGTACTTTCCTTTGCGTGACTGTTGCAGGCTTCGAGCCCTGCTTCTAGGCGACTTAGGATCCAACCTCGACCCCAACACCTGTCCCGAGCCCCTTGATGGTGATGCAGAAGCCCAGGGTTATGTAGATATGGGGGTTTGACAAATTATGTGTACCATCTTTGGGGGTCCCCATAATAAGGATGGGTCTATATTGGGGTCCCCGTATTTTGGGACACTACCGTGTATATAGATATAGATGCAGATGTAGGGGAGATGCTGGGATCGAGGAATGGAAAAGAAGATGGAAACTACTATTGGCCATAAAAGCTTCTGTAACAGTAGTAGGTCGAATTTTTTTCTATTCGATCTTGCCGGCGGAGCATACTTGCCGCATCATCAACACAGTTGAGGTTCAGTCTTTGCACAGAACTCCAGGGAAAAGAGGTTGGATAACTCAAAAAAACTCCCGTAAACTCCTCAAAGCACCATACTTCACATTCTCAGGAACCCCAAAACCTGCGAGCCTTAGTTTTGCATCCGTGGAACCCGTGACATGATCATGAACGCCTTGCTGCCTGGCCACTAGGGCTCAAGCCCAATCCTTCAGGGAAATGAAGTTTCGGGGTGTTTCCGCGATGCCCAGCATGGCCTCTTGGGCACAAGAGGGAACAGGGAACAGCATCATGATAGTAACAGTGAGGGTCTGAGTCCCAGAGCATTGTTTATCCCAATTTGGTTCTGGTGCATAGCATCAAGCTTCGCCGTGTTTGTTTCGAGTTGTGGGTTTTTGGTTTGTGCGTGTGAAAAGACAGAGTTGGTATGTCTCGGAACGCCGCTTTCATCCGCCCCGCATGGGGTCTGTACAAAGTATTAACAACATGGACGCAGGACCTGCCAACTGGACCTGCAATTGCAAGTGCAATCTTGCAACTTAGCACCTGCTGCAGTGTTTCAGCCGTTATCCAAACACTTGACGTTATCCGTGTAAGACTTACGGACTGAGTTCTCAGGCGTTTATAGTGTTTGAGCAAGAGGGTTTTCGGTGTCTCATGGAGGGGGAGTGTCAGATGCAGCTCGCACATCGTGTACGAAGCATAGCATCGTACCAGTTCCTACTGCCAGAGGCCTTCTGGTTCATGTTCTCCCCATTACCACCCATTATCCCAGTTTCCATTTCTTTTTCTTTTCCATTTGATTCTCCATTATTGTGGGTGATATAACCCCTATAATCCCTGTAGTTTCCATTTTCTTTTCCATTATCCCCAAATATATACCCTATATATCCCCTATATAACCCCCATAATCCTTGTAGTTTTCATTTTATTTTCCATTATCCCCATATCAACCCTAAACCCTAAACCCTATGATCCCTATAGTTTCCATTTTCTTTTCCATTATCCTCATATAAACCCCAATATTTTTGTCCAGTGGCCTCCGAGCTGAGGTGAGGGTACTCCTGGCCGCGTGCCTTTGCTACCAGGCGCGGTTAGCATGGAAGCCTCCGACAGCGCAGATAGCGCCAGCCTGGGCTGAAATCCGTTACCCTCCATGATTTTTCGAGTTCTGAGAGTATCAGCAACAAGTACTGGACGATAAGTAGAACTACGATTTTTCCTGTTATTGTCAGTTGTTATCATTCAATCCTGTGATTGAGAAGCCTTGCACCCAAAACCCTATTCAGCTACCAGCACCCTAAACCTGGAACCCTAAACATGTGTAAGCCCTAAACCCTAAGCCTTAAAAGAGGCGCTGCAACAAAAAAGAAAAAACTAGACTCTATACAAAGCCCCTGATCTGAGCCTTTATTGGCTGGAGGCCCTTGGCCTGGTGTCGCGGGAGGAGTCGACCCTGGCGGTGGACAAGGCCATGAGATTGGGTTTAAGGTTTGGGTTTGGGATTTATAGTTTAGGGTTAGGGTAGTTTCCCTGAATAATAAAGGGATCTTGACACAGACCCCAATATACTTTAATCCTGATGCTGGGACCCCAAAATGGTACACCTAGTTTTGGGAAACCCCCCATTTGGCTTTGGGATTTAGTATGTCGGGGGTTTGAGGTTTAAATTGGCCGCTTAGGGTTGGAGTGGAGGCTTAGGGTTCGGAGTCTAGAGTGCTGTCGGGTATAAGGTTTTAAGATTTGGGGTTTATGGCTTGAGGTTCAGAGCAGCGCTTCAGGATTTGGGGTTCGTAGTCTCGTTAGGCGCCGTTCAGCTTGTAGCATCAAGAAGAAGCTTGTCCAGATGCTCCGGCCTCAGTCCGTGACTCAACAAAAATAGTCTCACTTCGAGGTAAGGTGAGCTCAGAGTACGCGCAGCGGCGCTCCTTGCTGCTAGGGCCGGCGAAGAAGTAAGTAGGCATGGCAACTGCGGGCCTCAAGAAAATGGTCATTGCCATCACCATAATCCCTCCCTATACAACCCATTTTGATGGAGAATCAAATGAAAATCAAAAGGACAATGAAATGGAAACTGGGGGTATATGGATCCTTCTAGTAATCCCTAGACTCCCTTACAGCCTGCAGGCCATGAAGTTGGTTACACATGCAACAGCGGAGTCTAGCCCTACCATGTTGCAATGCCAAACAAACCTCATTCAGGAAGCTCATAAAACCGAAGAGTGCCGTTCAGAATAGTACAGCAAATGCAATAACACAGTAGTACTACCAGAGCTGAAAATTCAACATGATGATAGCTACTATACGGATCCGTATCCCCAGTTTCCATCCCATGTTCCATTTGATTCTCCATTAATGGGTTAAATAGGGACTAGTGACGCCTGTCAGCCTCTAAAGGTTGCTGCAGCGCCAGCCGCGGCCGCCGCGGCGGCAACCACAGCAGCTCCAGCGCAGGCGCCTGCGTTGTTTGTAGCACAGTAATAGTAATAGTAATAGCAATAGTAAGGAGCCCAGGCGCCAGTCAAAGTCACAAACTTTTGGGGTGAGCCGCGAGAGCGAAAATACAGCAGGCCAACATCAAGTCGGGGAGCCGCAGACAACATTGGGCTACATGGGGCAGCTGTCTAGCTGACTACCTTGCATGGAAAGCCTTCGCGGTCTGCGCATCACCTGCTTTTACGGCTTTCCATTTGAGACTTAGATCCGGATATAAATATAATGCATAGGTAGATGTGTGTGTATACTGGTGACCGCTACTCAACTATGCTGTACCTCCTATCTTGCCCGCAAACTCCTCAAGCTTCAGTGCAAACCCCCAGGCCCCAGCGCCCCCCCAGCCCCCGCAGCTTAGCTGAAGCTTTCCTCGTAGCTCACAATTTTGGGGTTTGGGGTGTCGGGCCTTTGGGAAAGGGTTTAGGGTTGAGGAAACGCAACACGAAAACATCATGCGCGCTGTAAGCAGTAAACGCTGTGAACGCTTCCTCGCTCATGAGGCTGCGCCGGTGACCACTGTGGCCACCAAGGCACGGCAGCAAAAGTTCACATTGGCTGCAAAGTATAAGTATATCTGCTGGCACTATGTAAAAGAAGCCGGCGATACAAAAAGCATCAAGCTCCACGTCCCTTCCTAGAGCCTTGTAAGGCTTGCTCATCCTTCCCAAGCCTCTGTCATTGAAGTCTTTTCGTGGTCAGGTTGTAGCTCATACAGCTGTAGAACGAATCAACATGTTTTCCTTGTTCTGAGAGAATCCAACGAACGTACCTCCGCAAGGTCACAAATCCAACGTTGACCCAGGCTGCACCGACCTACGCGCCTGCTCCGGTGGTCACATCAGCAGGGGAAAAGACCCCTGGGCTTCTGGCAGCCCCAAGATTGTCCCATATTAACCGCTGTCTTTTAACTTTCTGAGGGGGATTTTAGATTCCGTGCGGGTTTGGAGGGGGGACATCGCCATGTGACAAATCAGACTCAACATGCTCTTTTGTCAAGTTCTTGTTCCAGGGGTCAGAAAACGGTTTTGGGAACCTTGATGAAGGCAGGTTTTTTCTTAAGAATCCGCATGCGGCAGAGGTAGCCGGCTCTGCAGAAGAAGCGCTGCTCATGCGAGAGCTTTGGTAATTAAGTTGATCCACACAAGGCCGTATTCCTTTTATATTCTTGTCAGCCCCCAAGGTGCCCAGAAATGCCCAATCTTGAGAGAGATAGCTTGTTCCGTGCCAAAGGATCCTGCGGCCCATTCTGGGTGAGACAATAGCCGCCTTCAACCAGCATCAGCAGCCTGGATCAAGACAGGAAGCGGTTCTTGTTGGGGGGAAAGGTTCGTATGCTGGTACTCCTTGGCCCAGGCATATCAGATAACATGGATAGGGAAAGTTTGTTTGAGGCTAGAGCTCCCGATATTTTTTAAGTCACTGATAAGGATTCAGCGAGAGTGGGTTGAAGGTTTATCTTCGGGAGTGTCCTGAGTACAGTCTCTTTCCAGGGACCTGGCAAGGCTTGGAGTTTGTGACTTGGCGTTCTTGGCTGTGTAGGTGCACAGGCTTCATCACGAGCATTGTGCTCAAGGTCCTGATGACGGGTTTTGTGGCTGTTTTTTTGCCGTCTTGTTCCTCTTGCTACTGGTGCTTGCATTTTCGCCATGGTCGCTGTGGCCCTGACCCATTGCATGTTTTAAGTTATGCCTCACAAGTTCATGACGAGTACGACTCCAGCTTCTTACCATCTAGTATGTCTTTGGACTTCCCAAATACAAATAAAACGGCCTATGCACCCAATATTTTCTGGAGTTAAGGGGCTTTTACTATGGATACTGGGAAGTCTAGGTCTATGAGCTGCCTCAGTTTCATCATTCATCAAGCCTCCGGGGCTGGCGATGAGCCGTGTACTGCCATCACTCTGTTGAGCGAAAGTCCAATCTCATGAAGCCTAAACCTTAGGTGGACCCCTCACCTTGTAATAGTGGCTAAAAAGGCTAATAAGGATTATACTAGGGCCCTATTAGCATATTCCTGATATACCACTAGTATAGGGTCCTAAACTAAACCCCACGATGCCCATCAGGAATTGGGGTCATTACTTCTCCGAGTGATTCAAACGCAAGCTACACGCCCTACTTGACACCCTGCAACAATCTTCGGAAATTTCTCGTAGGTTCAGTGGTTTCCCCAAATTCCTAGTCAAGCCTAGATCCGCCCCAAATAAAAGGGACCCACCTGGTAACTCCCCACCTGGAACATCCACCAAAAAAAGCTGTACTGGTAACTTCCCGTCAACCCAACCATGTGGCAGTTTCCCAAAATAGAGGGACCCCAATATAGACCCCAAAATAGGATAATCCTGATAATAGGGACCCCCAAAATGGTACCCCTGATTTAGGGAAAACCCTATGTCGGTCCATAAAAGATCATCCTGCTGCAGGTGGTGGGTCGTAGCGCGGACCATCATCGGCTGGATGGTGCTGGCCTATGGCTCCTCAGCTTCCTTTGCCACAATATGGGGTTTTCCCAAATTAGGGGTAGGGGTCCCCATAATAAGGACTATAGTATATTGGCGTCTATATTGGGGTCCCCTTATTTTGGGAAACTACCATATAGAAGCCTGAAATATTCATAGTATCATCCCCCCCGTGTGTTTGTTCACGATGCTTCGGTAACTATAGTAGTTGTACTATAGTAGTTTCCATTTTCTTTTCCAGTATTCCCAATGTAACCCCAATATAACCCCAATATACTAAAGTAGTTTCCATTATCCCAATATTACCCCTAAACCCATATTACCCCAAAACCTTCAAGGTATCTCAGAAGATTGTGTGCGCCTCGCCAAAGCGGAGCTCAAAGCAAAGGGGAAGTAGCCCAAGCATGCCTTGCCTCGAGCAGCCTGCAAAGCTCAACCCTCAACTCTTTCCAAAAAGCAGGTGTATCTGTTGGGTTGTGTTGGTGTTCTTGTTGTGGTTTCTTTGTTGGGTAAACCACCTAGAGCCCTTGAATTCTTCGATCTGTTCCCCCCGGATCATCTGCAATCATTACCGGACCGCCTTAACCTTCCTTCCCACTCACCATCACAGGAAAAGTTTTCTAGGAAACACCTTCCCATGAATCCCACCTCTACAAGCATTGAGAGGGTTCTTTTCAATTTTGATGTGTGCAGCTTTCAAGCAAAAGGAGTCTGGATGTGGACTTGGTGGCTTCCCTCCCTGTACTTCCGCATGCACGATGCCTTCGAGAAGGCTGGGATGACGGAAAGCGCCCGTGTGGCGTCTTGGAGTTGCAGGGCGAAGCCAAAAACGAGAGGGGCGGGGGTAGGGTGAATAGGGGAGGTGGGAGATTACGATATCGGATTTGCAGACACTCGAGCCCCCATTTCAGCATCATCAGGAGTGTCCTGCGTTTTTGGGACAGCTTTCGGTCCCAAACGCAGCTTGCATCGTTCAAAGCGCGTTTTTAGCGGTATTTGCAGCAGTTTCCTGGATTTTTCTAACGCCCTGGGGCCAGCATCATGAGCATCAGCTGCTCCCCTTGGTCGGCCGACGGGCGTCTCGTACACACGTCTTGTCGCAGTTGTTTTGCACATCTTTTCGGCCGTGCCCGGCCGGTCCATCATGAGCATCAGCTGTTCCCCTTCTTCTCTTGCGTCCCCCCCTTTTCAGCATCATCGGGAGTTTCCCGCATTTTTGGGACAGCATTCGGCCCCAGACGTAGCTTGCATCGTTCAAACCCGCGTTCTGAGCAGTATTTACAGCGTTGTCTTTGTTTTTCTTACGTTTTCCGAGGCCCCGGAGCCAGCATCATGAGCATCAGCTGCTCCCCTTGGGTCCCCATGGGCGTTCCGGCTAGGCCGCCCGTGCCGCGCCATGTGCTGCATGCCTGGCCCCGCGCTTTCCGTTGTATCCAGCTGGTTTGCAGACTTCTCTCAGCCATTCGGTGTGCAGTTTGAGGGTCAATGTAAGTGGTAGTTTCCTTACAAAGGGGGACCCAATGTGAAAACCTAAATACTGTAATCTTAGTAATGGGACCACCAAAAGAGGGTACCCTTAATTTTGTGAAACCCCCAAGTCAAGAAGTTACAGGATTGAGGCTCGAGATTCTTGTGGGTGTGGCTTTCACTTTCTTGGAGGCTTGCTTTATAGCGCCCGAGGTGTCTTTGGCTCCATCTCTGTGACACTTCACTACTCTTGCCCAGACCTCAATGAAAGCAGAATAGAAATAGGCCAGAGTTGTGAAGCCTTAGCTGCCTTAGCTGGGCCACAGCGTGGAGGAAAAGAAGTAATGTAGAAGCTTACATAGTCACGGATACAATCCCAGAAATGTGCCACTTTATGCCCTTAGAAGAGCGCGCAGCCAGGCTTTGAGCATCGCTTCGTCCCAGAAGTAGGCACTAGCAGACATAAAGGGAGTTTCTCAAAGAAGCCGGACTCTTGACCTAAGATGGTTAGGGTAAAGGGCCATCTGCAGGTACCTCAGAGAGTCCTGGTTTTTAAAAGGGTCTCCGCTGCCCACATATTTCCAGGGTCCTGAAGGGCCCCCTATTGAGAACCTTCATCATACAATCTGGCACAAAACAGCAGAGACAGCTGGCAGGAAGACATCGAGGGGCGGACCTTCCAGCAGTATCTCACCTACCACTTCAACTACTGGATGACCTCAGGCACGCAGATCCCGCTGGGGTTGGTGTAGGCTGGTGTTAGAGTAAAGTAGGGCTTGAAGCATCCTTCCGAGTAATTTGCAGTCCAAACTGTAATTCTGTTAGGGGTGGGGTCGTGCAACCAAGCTTTGGGTGTTCGTTCTGCTGCGTTTCCCAAATCCCCGTTAGTTGCCTTACGCAGGCCATGGCCCCTGCATATTCTTATTGTCAAAAATCTATTCTGCGAGATGCGAAATATTCCCGATTGGCCTATCGGAGCTTTGTTCGGGTAGGGTCATGTATTCTAGGGGGAGGGGGTAAGCATTGAAGCCAAAACACGTGATGCCTTCAAAACAGAGAGTAGCAGCTAGAATAAGACCACCAAAGGGCATAAGATTCCACGTTGCTCTCAAAGATGTGCTCGAACCCCAAGGGAGCAGCATGAAATCTTGGCATTTCCCAGGAGGCATTGCCGCCATGTTCAAGCTGCTGGGAATCGGAATCCTGACGCTGCTGACGATTGGCCTGGGGCCCAGGTGGTCCTTAAGGTAACCCTTCACGGTTTCAGGTTTCAAGGGTTCAGATTCTTTCGAGGGTTCATGATTAGGGCCTGAGAGTTTGCAATTTCAGTAGGCTGACTTAGGGCTTGAGGTTAGGGCTTGCTGCCACCCTCAGAGCCTTGGCTGCTTGGCATGAAGTAGGCAAAGCCCAAAGTCAAGCAGCATGTTGTGGTTGGTCCCGGGGCTGGCTTACTGTGTGAAGCCGGAAGCACAAGAAGCAGCGGCAACGAGCGCAAACAAGATCACAGCAACAGGCACAGAAACAAGAGCACTCATCGAAGTCGTAATGACAACTGTAAAAGTGCTAGACAGGCTGGCGGACGTAATTTTGTGTGGAGTAGCTTATGAAGAAGGATAGCATCCCAAATGCGCCTATCATCATGGCAGCATGGCATGGCCTATCCGAACTCAGGTGCCTTCATTTACGCCATCCTCATGCAGGCGCACTTGGGTATGGGGCAAAGATGCTCCTAACAGTCGTAGGTATTCTGGGGCTTTGAGACGTGATTTGTTGCGGAGCTCTTCGGAGTTGCTGTGCGTGCTGCTGCAAGCCTGAGTGCAAACCTCTCGACTGCTCAAGCAAGGATGGTCTTGTCTAGTGCTTTTGCATCTGACTTCAGCCCAAGCCAAGCATCCCATAGCCCCGAAACCCTGCCTAAACTGCCACCTCTCATGAAAAAGTAATAGTCTACCATGGTAGACTATTACTTTTTCATTGACATATGGTCAGATCAGACAGCCTGTGCAACAATCACAGAAATCCCGCAAACGGCATTCATAATCTTGAGCAACTTCTAAAGCTGCTAAAAGCACTTGCCACCCCCGAAGCCATAATCTTGCATGATTTCATAAAAACTCAAGATAATCTCCGGTTGGTCATTACCACACCTAGTACTAACAGGCCTCATGTGTTGTTGGCAAAAACCTATATGGTATATGACTCTTAGTACGCTTTGCACCATACTTCCTAGGCTTTTGGTGTCTAAGGTCATGCAGTATGTTGTCCACTTGCTCCCAAACAAATCCCAAACAAGCCCTTGTAGAGCCCTACATATCCATTCCCTCAATAACCTGGGGTCTTGACTGACTAGGACTCTCCGGTGCGTGGTCTCTGGCTGTGCACCGTCTGGGCCTCGGCGGCATCGGTGGATCCCGCGGTGACCGCGATGGAAGGCCTCCCTTCGACACATGATGCAAGTGACGGATGGAACAAGTAGGGAGTTTCTCAAACAGGACTTCTCTAGAGTCTAGAGATCGCAGGGATTATGTAGATTAAAAGGAGATTGATGGGTTACGTTCTTCGGCAGTTTTGGGCAACGATATGTTCGTTGTCATTTTACTAGTGCGTTCGCAGCATCATGGATGGGACGAGCAGTGCCCGCCTGTAAAGGCGCTCCTGATGGAAAGGTATGTTTGTGGTGTAGTAAGGGTAGTGAATGTTGGTGTGGAAAGTGTTTGGCAAGTGTAAAGGGGATGGAGCTTGTTCAAGATTTTCAGAAGGGATTTTTTAAAGAAGTTTGAAGGGAAGGTGTGGGGCAACACTCCCTAAAAGGTCCCTCTACAGATGGCAAGGTTGTGAGAAACTTCCATGGAAGGCTTTGAGGGAGATAGCGCAGGAAGTTTTAGGAGCGACGTCTCACGGAACCTCTTGCGGGAATTTCGCAGTGGAAAAGGTGACGTTCAAGGTCTGCTTGTAGGGAAGCTTCAACAGAAATTCCCAGTGACGGCCTGGCAATTTGAACAGAACTTTTAGGATAGGGCTGGTTCGGATTTTCACAGGATGTGTCAGAGGCAAGAGATTTTGCTCCGGGGGGACAGGGGGAGGGAAGGGGAGGCGACCCACATTTCAAAGGAAGGAGGAAAACTTTCAGGGACACTTTGGAAAATTCCGCATGGCAGGCTGAGGTGCGTTTCAAGCCAGGTTCTGGCAGGAGCTTTGCAAGAAATACCCTAAAGGTATTTGTATCATCATGATTATCATCATCATTATTATTGTTATCATTGCTGTTTTGGATATTGGTGTTATCATTACGTTTTAAAGACAATTATTACTATATGTTCAGCTTTTGAATATGGGTTGTTCTCAAAATTGTGGGCCCCTTTTGGTTATGGATTATAGCACGCGCACCTATTGGTACCCCCCTACCAAAATGGGACCCTAATTTTGGGAACTACCCGAACCCTATACCCTAAATAGTAGCTTCCATTTTCTTTTCCATTTTTCCTATATAATCCTTACATACCCCTATGTACCCTACTTAATTTTGGGAACTACCCATATGGTTGGTTGTCAAAATTATGACTAGGGGCCGTATTATAACAGGGACCCAAAAAGGGACCATAATTTTGACAACCAACCATATGTATTGTTGGTGGTGGCGGAGGCGGAGTCGGCATGCTCCTCACCTTTGGCGGCCTTGTGCTGCTGGCCGTCCCTTGGCCCCACGAGGGTGTAGGGAACCCTAAACCGTACGGAAGGGTGCGCTGCGTCGCCTGGGTTTTTAGGACACGTGTTTTTGTGATGTTCAGAGGTAGTGCAGAGACATACCTTATACACACATACACACATATATATATATTTGCTAGGCCATCATATAAAGTATTTAGGCCTCCTAAATTTCAGGCTCCGCGATGCATTGCCTATACACGCATTCAGACGCTGGTTGTTTCTACTGTACTCTGCTTTAATGGTAGTATCCTTGAACTGTAAGGGCGTAGGGCTTGCGCAGCCCAATGGCCTGAGGGTTGAGGGCTTAGGTGCTCCTGGCCTGAGGCCCAAGTCCCTGGCCATTAGGGTTTAGGGTTTAGGGTTTAGGGTATCAGTCCTTGCCATTGTGACAAACCTACCACAACAGCAGTTCAGCCTCTTTTTTTTTGGAGGGACTTGACATCCCAAGCCTGTGTGTCAGGAGCTCAGTGTTACGTGACAGGGGAAATGGAGCTAAGGTTTTGCTTACAACTATTTCGGACTTCTTTGCAGCGCAGCAGAAGCGACTGGGCATTTTCTTGTGCACACTCGCCTTTACTGGGTGATGACATCCAGTCTACAACTCTACATTTTGGGGGTATGTGAGGGGATCCGCGTGTTTGTTCACAGTTCCTGAGAAGCCATACGTTGGCCCTGAGGAGCGTGGGTAGCTACAGCACGGTGATGATGATTGTGGTGCTGTACTACCTGGCTTTGCTTTTTCTGTTCTTTAAAGACATTCCTGGTGATTCCATTGTGCGTGCAGCGTTGCTATTTAAATTCCTCACGGTGCGTTTCCAGGGGGTTTGAGAGTAGAGACAGCTTGTACTTTGCAATCCTCCTCCCAAACAACAGTGAACTCCCTCCAGCCCCTAATACTAAGTCTTGGGGGGTTGTTATTAGAGGGAGATGGAAAAGTTTGGCCTCAAAATTGCTTCCGCCATCGGAACCCCTGACTTTACCGGTCGAGAGTTGTTCGAAGTGTTGCACAGTCTCGAGGTGACTGTTAGAAAAGCCTCCACAACACCATGCTAGAAGTGCAAGACGATCTCTGAATTGATGAGAATACTGGAAAATAATGATAATAATCGATGTGATAATGAGATAATGATAGTGACGTAGTAGTCATGATGGCAATAGGAATAAGAACATCAATCATAGTTCCGGGGCCTTGGCAGCCTCTTCTTTGAAGAGAGGATGTCAGCTGATGCCGCCACCAGCAAGCTTTGAGGTAATAGTTGAAATCCTGCAGGCTAGACTTATGCTGACCTTGCTTGTAGCCAGATAGGGCTCACTTTGTGTGGAGAAAATCTATTCTATACATCTTTAGCTGCCGAGTTCAGGCGAGATCCCTGAAGGAATTGTCTTAGAGTCGATGCAGGCGCAACATATTATACTCGTGAAGTATTGCAAGTGAAACCTCATGTACTTTCCAGAACCATCAGCATGTACTTGTTATGTTCTTGGTCACAGGAAGTCGAACGAGGGCCGAGATCCCATCGTGGAGGTGGGTATGCCCACGCTTGTTACCATCATTATTTTTGTCGCTACTACTGCTACCATGGTGGCTTTCATTAATCCTCTTGTAATTATAACTACTATATTATATCTCGCTGATGCCTCACTCCCTGACCCGCGCAAGAGAGGTTGGTCATCACCCACACCAAACCAGGGGTTTCCATAATTCTTTGGGAGATGCTTATCATAAGGTCATTACGGGATATTTGGCTTATATCAGGGCCCAGTATGTATGCAAACTGCAATTTATGGCTAACCCAACCGGAATCATTGCGCTAGTATTGCTTCTTGTGTAGATTGAGCGTGGGGTGGACTTGGGGCTATGTGTTACCACATTTACTTGGTGTATCTATGGAAGAATGGGTAGTATGATTTATTGAATATATTAAAAGCTGTTACTAATTGTATTTTGTTATGTTATTGTTGTTATGGCGAGTATTTTGCGACTTTTCTTGCCTCTAGCATTATGACTAGGCTTACTCGTGCAAATTCCTCTTGCTTACAACAATAGTATCGCCACTGCGCGTCCTTGTTTCCTACTTCAAGACAGCCGCGACAGGGCGGCCACCTGGTATTGCTTGGCTTGTCCTCGCAGACAAAGCAGTTCCTAGAGGAGTGACTTGATAGGCAAGAGGGTTTAAGGGTTCAGAAGTGGAGCTTTTAGGGTTTCAGGGTTTAAGGGTTTAGGAAGGGTTAAAGGTTTAGGGGTCGAAGGGTTTGAGGGTTTAGGGGCTTGTCCAGCCTTATGCACTCTACCGTCAATCCCAGGGCCGGTCCACAATTACTTCAAGCTATTGAGGCATAGCTAAAACACGTGCAACATATATATTGTAATGATTGAACACAAGCTCTAATGGAAGTGAGAACATGGTTCCTTGCGCAGCTTTTGGCACGGCTACTCCACCACGATGAATATTCCTGCGTATGTGGATTATCTTGCAAAAGGTTCACTCACAGAGTATGAATATATCATGCTTTTGCAGCTTTCTCTTGGAGGAATGCACCTTACTTGGTTCAACCCTAAACCCTAACCCGCCAGCCTATAATCATGCATCGTTTTTCTTTGCGTGCACTCGTGGATTTTCCCTGCGTGCGGTGGGAGGCTAGGCGGGAAGAGTGTTGTCGCCCTGAGGAATGTATCTTGGTTCCACCATCAACCTTGACCTAACCCTCCGCATCCCTATAGCCCGCTTGAAGGATCCTTGATGGTGTTCTGAAGGCTACGAAGAATACAGTCCTACTTTGTTCCGAACTCTCAGTCTTAACTTCAAACTTCAAACCCTATACATCTAAAGCCCTAAAAAAGGGTTCCTTGTATACCCTAACCCTAAGCCCTATACATCCCAGAAACCCTTAAAAGGCACTAAAAGGGTCCCTGATGAGAAGAGCCCTAGGCTGGCAATCTGCGAGGCCAACACGGCGCCGAAGACTCCGGGTTGTTTTTTACAGGTTAAGTTAGCGCTATATGGGAATATAGTAAGTGGTAGGGTTTCCTATGCATGGTAACCCTAAAGGGTTTATACCCCTATTACGGAAACTCAAGCAGTAGGGTTTCCTTATAGTGGTAGGGTTTCCCGTGGTAACCCTAAACTCTTTATACGCCTATTACGGTAACTTAAGCAGTAGGGTTTCCTTATTGTTAAGTTCCTGAACAGCAACCCAGGACTATTGCCATCCTGGACACCATGCCAAAGTCTGAGACACCTGGTGGGTTTAGGGGTTCGGGGGTTTAGGGTTCGTGGGGTTAGGGTTGTTGGGGTCCAGAGAAACCTTGCAGTTGTCAGAAATTTCATGGTATGAGGTGCCTTTTAGATTGGCTTTTGGTTGGAGTTGCTGGATGAACCAAACCTTGGCTGAAAACCCAGAGACTAGCCCCCCAACCCTAGATCCCCAAACCCTGGATCCCCAAACCCTGCGTGTGGCTATGGGAAGTGTCACAGTTCGGTCTGAACTTACGACCGGCGCCCCAAGGCAAAGAGACCGAAGCGCCAAACCCTGCCCAAAAACACACCAAACCCAAGCAAGGATAGAGGAGGAGATCAAACGCCAGAACACTTTTACCGGTGATCTCAAGCACCTGGGACTGATCTGTACCAGACGGCTTTGTGCTCTGTTGCTGGGGTCCGTGTTGTCCTCAGCTTGACGCTTGTTTGAGGGCTATTGATGCTATTCGGGAGTCAGCATTTTGACCTGCTCTGATGTTGTAGCTCGGTGTGTCCCAAATCTGCGCCGCTGCGACGGCCAAAAGCTATCCCAAAATGTGGTCCCTTGCCTGAAGCCTCAATGCTTCCTAGTGGCATTTTGGAGGGGCAATCCGGGAACCTTCATTTTCACACAAAGCCTGTCATCTAATCGTCTGAGCAGAATACTGCTACGGATAGCTGAAGAGTCATGCAGAAGTATGCTTTGCAGCCCATGACTTTGCTGCATACACATGGCTAAGGAGCCAGGTTTCAAGAGCCATCGGTATTTGTGGATTTCTTCAGATTTGTTCAGGAAGCAAGGGCATGACTATCAGTGTTGTAAATAGCATAGCCCTGCTCTTCCAGACCTGCAAGCAGATTGCCATAAGGGTGGGGGCTGGATCCCTACATAGCCCCTATATTAGAGAGTGAAGCCATGTTACTCAGGATCGTTTGCCGTGGCGGTCTCCCTTCTTCTGCAGAGGACATCCAGGGCAGGGAAGGGGCACCCTAAACCCAAAAAAACCTAAACACTTTTCAGGACTCACAGCCTGGGGAGTGCAGATGCCTGGCCAGTTCCCTGAACAACGAAAAAGCCAGAAACCCTGACGGTTCTTGGACCATTTGATGCCGGCACCCTCCAACTTCAAAACCAAAATTGCACCTGGGGACTTGTAAAGGAGTGCAAGGCACTTCTACTGCGGTGTTGTCACAATCATGGTCTCTTTCAGGCTCATTTCCTCATCTGAACATGTGCGAAACATGCAGCCTCCATAAATCGAATCGGCCTCTCCCTTATGACCTGACTGGGCAGGATCTGTGGAAGGTGGGTGCGGATGTGTGCAGCAGGCCTGGGGGTCTTTTAGTGGTTTGAGAGTGGCTGAACTGGGGCAGAAGTATGCTTCTGACATGTAGCGGAAGTCTCATGGTGTAATGAGGCCAGGAACATGAGGATTTTGGCCCAGGTTCAAACCATAACCTCTGGTGGTTCCAAGCTAGGGGCTCGCTTGCAAAGTGAGCATGGGGCAGGGCATGTACACTGTAGGTCGCATGAAAGGCTTTAGTATCGGGACATGGGATGCACTCTTGTTGCGCCCATGCTACCCTCCCCAGATTCCCCCGAGCTCATTAAGCCGAAGTCACGGGGCTTGATTCATCGCAGGATTGTGATTCTGGATGAGCCTTCGCTGCCGCGAGATGAGGCCGTCATGGGGAGCTGTTGGGAAGGGACTGGTTGTCAGTGCTCTTGACCCATCTTTGATACGTACCTGGCGGTTTGGCTACTTAGACTTAGACATTCTGAAATTCTGAAGACATGCTCTCGTCACCCTGATTGGGGAAGATTTTGTAGAGACTTGCATCAACTTCCTGATATCTATATACTCCATCCGCCTATCTGGGTTGCACTGGGTCCTGACTGTCACTCAGTCGAAACATCTATCGAAGTTGCCCTTCGGACGATGTGACAAGCGTCTTGGGCAGAGGACGGATGTAGCCCCTACACAATGGACTACCTCCATACAGTCCCTGATGGCACTGGACATTTTCTGGGTCAAGGTCATGGGTCTTTTTGAACATCTCCAAAAGTCAGTAAAGCTTCGCGACATGAAGCAGGCACCTGCAGATGTACACGCAGATTTCCTGGGTCAAAGGTTGGAATCATGGACCCCTCGAATGACCCCTCATGCCTTAAGATGGAACACCCAAACTTGCATTTCCATTGCTGACCATCCGCAAACGTCACAAGTCCCAGCTACAGGCCCATGGCTAGGACGTTTTTTCTAGACGCCACGCAGGCTGACGCCATCACCTTCGGCACCCTCCTGACCCTGAGAGGCGGGGTGCTGTGCGGAGTCCAGCGCTTAGGGTTGGGGGAGGGAGGTTTAGGGGCTAGAGCTTTGCGAAACAAATTCTTGAGCAGTTGGGTTTTTCGAGGTCTGAGGGGATGTGGCCTTTCACAGGCGTGCTAGGTTCCCAGATATTCCCTGGATGTGCTGAAACGAAAAATTCGTTCCTCGCTTGCTTTGCTTCGGGCTGCCTTTGTCTGAATGTGCCCCCTACTTTTGCCTGTTGGGCCAGGTCAGGGAAAGAGCGGCTGGCCGAACAATGGCCACATCTCCGTGCAGCGACTAAGCTGCAGAGTATCATCCTTGTCCCTCACAGAAGCACGGTTGCGTTCTTGAGGATCCTTGCCATATCTCGTGCTTTGGATTTGATCCAAGTTTTGACCCACTTGACTTAATCCCCTGCTACTAATATTAGATACCATCTCACCCATAATAGACATTGCCCAGAAGAGACCTTCTACATCTGGGGATATGTTCAAGACTAGTGGTAGCAGGTGTTTTGAGCAGGAGGATGGAGGGATGATCATCCTTGCACTTGCCTGCGCAGGTAGGAAATATCTTGTGGGATCTTCCAGTCCCCGCATACCAGTATATTCCACAGACTATGTAACTATGGGGTTCGAAAAAGGGTTTCCCTGAACCCCCAACCCCAAAACCCCAAAACGAACCCCAAACCCCAAAACGAACCCCAAACCCCCAAAACCCCAAGGGGATCTAGTGTCGCCTTCTTGCCGCAGTCCTCCCAGGTGCTGCCTTGGCAAGAATGTGGGCTTCATGAATCAGCTGTACCCAGGTGCGACTTGGAGCGGGGTGGGGGCTTCCGCACGAGCTGGGAAGAGGACACATGGGGCAATGGGGATCTGGGGCATGAGCGACAAGACTTTCAAGCTTCTAACGCTCTGCGAGGTTTCAGAAAACTTGTTTTCTTAAGCGGCTGTATTCGGAACCGATGTTTTATACAATCGCAGGCAGAACACATCAAGTGTCAACATCATGGTTATCAAGTAGGCCTTGCTTTTGCATGTCGTTCACCACGAACAGAATATGTGGTCCTCGCGGTATTCCCTGAGTCTCATGCTCACGCATGACATCTTACGATGGAGTCCACGTGCAAGTGGTTCTGCTGCTAAGCTTTGGAGTTGTGAGCTTGCATTTGAAGCTTGGCGACAGGAACAGTACAGTGTAGTCGGTGGAGTCCAGACATTAACAGAGAGCCCTTATAGAGTTATTCTGGTAGATCAAGCTCGATCTGGATTGCATTCACGGACCTAATCCCTTCATCTTAGTTCGCTGGATGGTCGCAAGGCTAGAAGGTCACAGTGCCGTCCTGTTGAAACCATGCCGAGCCGTGGCTAGGGAGTCGAGCCCCGACATGCACATGCCGGGCTTATTTCAAGCAGCATCTCTGCTCTTGACCTTTCCTGTAGGCAAATTCGGGATGCATACACCATGCCATGCGCCCCAGGGTAGATTCCACGTAGTCTAGACATTGCCTACAAGACACTTTCAACTGCAACCCTCAAACCCCAAGCCCACTATGTCATGCAGGGAAAACCTACGTCCTCAGTGGAGAGCGGCTGGGCCGTTTGATGGTGCAAAGTGCGCAAGATCAGGCCGTGAGGGTGCAGAGGTTTTCGGATTTCAGTTTCAAGCCAGTTTCAGGATCAAAGATTTTGGGTTAAGGGGGAAAGGTTTCAGGGTTGATAGCTGCCAAAGGTTTAAGGGCGAAAGGTTCGAGTGTTCAAGGTGTCGGGGGAAGTCTCCAGGCTGAAGCCTTCGTAGGGCTTTAACTAGGGTCATGACTTCAGGGAGGTTTGGTTGTTTGTGGGGGTCAATGGTCCAGAGATCATGTGGGAATTGATGGAAGGCTTGTGGTTCAGGAGTGGGAGAAGATAATCTCATTCTGGTCCATGGAGCTTGCCAGAAGGCGTGTAAGGGACAGAGTACCTAGGACTGGTTAGTCCCAGTGCAGAAGGCAACTGCAGCCTTCGCTGAGCTCTGTCTTGCTCCCGAGACGTTCAAACAGCAATGTTCTTGGATCCCAAGCCTGCCAAGAGGGAGAAACGACAGAGGGTGGTATGTTGCTGAACCCTGGCTACATTCTACCGCAGAACGCATATACCCTGAAACATCGGCCATTTTTCAGGAATGCGGGTCCTTTTCTTTCCCGCTTTCCCGCAAAAAAATCGCACACTGAATCTGGGGACCTGAAGCCGGACCGAGATTATTTGAATGACACACTGCGATTTATCTCGGGCCTCACACCTCAATCACGGTGCTTGGAAGGGTCTGTGCCCGATCTTCAATGCCTACGCCTCAGCTTACCTTATTGTGCTTTCCTTAGGCTCATAGGTACTGCGTTTGTAGGGTTAGTTTGGAGAACCAAAGGGAAAAGTAAACGCAAAATTAAATGCAAACTCCAGTTATTTATAGGGGCTCATGTGAGTCCCTGGAATGCTGGGAGAGTTTGATGATTACTGGCATTTCCCAGGGATCTTCTGACCTTCCTGTGGAGCCCTTGTAAGTTCGCATAACATCTGCCACCATGTTTTGCAAAATGGTTGCACCAATATGGCATCCTTCTAAGCGCCCTCCCACAAGCCAAGCACCCAGCACAGAGCCATGTTGCAAGTGATGGCAGCAACGTTCAGCCCCACGTTCATTTGCAGGACAGGAACGGTCATGCAGGACTTTCCTCAGTAACACCTTGAATCATGCGGACAGCAGTGAAAACGGAAGCAACACAGCGGTCATACAGTAGTAATACAGTGAGCGGGAAGTTGGTGACACACAGACATCGATAGTCATGCTATAGAAGCGCAATCCCTACACACAACACAACGCCCTCACCCCGTGACGCTCAATATTCTCTATGAGACACCCCATGTATTTGGTATGGTGGTGGGGGGTATTTACTGTCAGGCATAGTTTCAAAAAATCGTGTACCTTGTTCGTGCCTCAAAACATTACGGGCAATAGCGCCCTTGGTAGCCAACAGGGATACACCATTCTGAAGGTTGCCCACATATCTTAAGGCCCTTTTGTGAGGGAATGGAGGTCTGGTATTCTATGGTACTCCGAAAGAAAAGCACCTATGACCCATGCCTTCTTTCCCTACTTTGCCTGTTCACGCGTTCCTGAGATGAGATTTCCAAGAATTTGGAGTCCTTTTCAGGAGTCCCCATTATAAGGATGATAATATTCTATGTAGGGGAACTCCAACTTCTGGAAACCCCTAGAACCTCTGTACAGAATCGTGTTATTTTCCATTTTGTTTGCCACTATCGGGGAAATGTCCCCAAACCCTAAGCCTTGTACACTACAGTAGTTTCCTTTTTCTTTTGCATTATCCTTATCTAGCCCTGAGGGAGACCTTAACTCACCTTGGGATCTTCTCCTAGGTAACCCTACACCCCAAACGGGAGTAAAGTGTTCACCAAGTCAAGGCTGGTTCGCGCAGCTCTGTGGGTGTGCAAATTGATGAGTAATGGAACGGATTGCTACGAACGTCATGCACAGCATGCAGGTGTAAAAGCCCGGTTTAAACACTAAAAAATAGTAGTCTCCATCTTCTTTCCCATGATCCAGACCTGTTAACCTTGGCCCCCAAACTCTAAACCCGTGGTCATTGCGATCTTCTCTTAGGCCATCATCGGCTTCGAAGGCGATGAGTTCTACGCCGCCAAGGCGTTAGACTTGGGCTTGGTTGGCAAGACCTTCCAGGCCGAGAGGCTGAAACTTACTGGGGGGTAGTAGGGAATAAGGGATATTATAAGGTTTAGAGCTTTGGAATTGGGGTTTAGGGTTAGCAGGGAATAAGGGAATGTGTCGGGGTTATATCGGGATCATTAATGGAAAAGGAAATGGAGACTACTACATTATGACAGGATATATCTTAGGGTTAGTAGGGAATAAGTGAGTATATGATATAGGGGCTATATAAGGATTATGTTACCTTGTTCCCTGCTAACCCCCAGAAAGGAAAAGTTGTGGCAATGATTTTAAGTTAGGGGTGTCATACGGGGTTCATAGCACAAGCAAGCCAACAGGTAGACCTGCAGCCTCCATTTTCAGCAGGGTAATTCCTAGGGCTGAAGGTGCTGATTCTGAAGTGTTCTCAGCGCGCCCTGCGCGAAGGAGGTTCCCTTCTGGTGCGAGAAAACCGTGCCGATTGGCATCCGAGACATCTCAGGCACCGAGACCTCAGTAGATCACGTGCTCCTGCATGTATTTGCGCATCCTTCGAATTTAGAGTGCAGAGCCCTCCACCTCAGTCTTGCTTGCGTCTTGGAAGGTTGATGACGAGGGCCCAGCAATCAGAATATGCCAAGCAATGCGGACATGTGGCAGAAATCCGTGATCTTGCAAGAGGACAATCTATTTGGTTGCATTTCTGCGAGCTGCGTATCCAGCAGGCGTAGGGTTCTGCAGGCGAAAGCTGTGAAAAGACAGTTTGGCAAGCCTCAGAGATCTGCATTTACGTGGCAGCTCAACAGATCAGTGCCTTACGCTGCCCTAGGAGAATTCAGCACCCCTTGCATCTGGGGTTTGTTACTGTACGCAGAAGCCTCTTTTGGGAGCGTCTTGCTCATCATGATCATTCTTGTACGGCATGTTCGGGTGCTTCATCCCGAGAAAGGTCCACGTAGCCACCTCGCCTGCGTCTAGCTTGCCAGGCTCCTATCTCATCAATCCCGAGAAGACCTACAAGGTCAAGCAGGACTGTCCCTTATTCCAGTAGGTTGGATTGATTGACGGCCCACAAGAGTCGAAGTAAGACGAGATCAAGTCCGTCAAGTCCCTTTCGTGTTGAACGGGGCAGGGAGCGCGCAGGCACCCTCCCCCCCGTAACGCTCTTCCTGAACTTGCTGTTGCAGCCAGGATGATGACATCATCGTGCTGGCGGAGGACACCTTCAATGACATATTCACATGACTGCAGCGAAGCTGCCATGGTAGGCCCTTGGAGCTTGGAGTGTAGTCCCCGGATATGATGGGAGTGCCCAAGGCTCCTTAGTGGGTGTTGTTGCAGGATCTTGATCGTGTTCTCTACATACCTTTTCTGAGTAACTTGCCGGCAAGTCGCAAACCTTGTGGTTGTGCGTAAGCCATACCGAGAAGCGAGTCAAAATAGGCAGAAAGCTGATGACCCACACAAAGGAACTTCGGAACCCGCCATACTTCTTGCGCTGCAGGATGACGATGCGCTGCAGCGCATGTCCTCTCCCATGATGGACTTCCAGGTTCGGTGAGGATGTAAATCAGAGCTTCAGGTCGGCGAGACATTTGGGACTGCTTTGCCTAGAATAAAGGGGGTATAATATAGGGATAATGGGCAATGGGAAATAAGATGGAAAGTGCTATTTGGGGTTTGGGGTTTGGGCCTGGGCGGGCTAAAGGCGTTGTGGCGCTCATGCCATGAGAGCAGTCCAACGGGTCCAAAATGCTGCTGGCAGACTTCAGAGTGCCCTCCCTCTTTTGGGCTTGCCCAAGACCCCAGAAACACCTTGCAGGGGGAACCCAACATACACGCTAAACTATTACAATAAATTTGTAATCACAAACAACAAGGAACCCCCTATGTTTGACAACCTCCAGGTACCACCCCCCAAAAATGCAGGCCTGGCATCGCAAGTTCGGCGCCGCGACCTTTGTGGAGGCGGATCCCAATGACAATGCCGCGTGGCTGCCGTCCTCGGCCGGGTTTGTTAGGTTACGGATTTAGGGTACGGGGTCTCGAACTGGTTGTGCTTGGGTTCAGGGAGTTCAGGGTTTAGGCTTCACAGTTTCAGGTCTTGTTGTTGAGGATTCAAAGTTTAGAGCAGAGATTCGCGCCCGACAGGTCCGCCTAACCACATGAGAGAGAGCAGGTAGAATTTTCATCATCGGGCCCGGCAAAGAAACCCATAGTGGTTTCCATTTGCTTTTCCATTGTGTCCTATATTATACGCCTATACTATGCCCCTATATAACTCTCCATAACCCTATATAACCTGTAGCAAGCCAAGGAGCAGGTGCAGGTGCTGATTTGCAACTTCACAGAGCGAGGACTGCCGGTCACGGATGTCATGTGACAGAGGAGACGGGCTATATATAGGGGTTATACAGGGATTATGTAGGATAGTGGAAAAGAAAATGGAAACTGCTATAATGGGTTATATAGGGGTTGGTAAGTAGTTGGGAATGACTCACCTTACTTTGCCATTGGCAGTACCGAAATGTAAGATGCCCCACTTCAGGGTGGTATTGCTTTGGGTTCCCAAACAAATGCCACGTCGTACGTAGTTCTCTGGAGCAACCGTCTTCGGGTCTCACTTGGGTTCCTCGCATAGTCCAGAGCTTGTCCAAGAACTCATTTCATGGATCCACACCTTGATCATTATCCTCACATCTGGGCCATATCAGCTCTCAGTCATGTAGGTCTCAAACTAATTCAGTGTGTAGGGCCTGGTATCTGGAGGATATGGATGTGCGATCCTATTCGCTCTGGACGAGCGCCTGGACTCAAGATCTGAGGGTGTTGGGATGCGAGAGGTTAGTATAAAGGGAGCATTTCTCTTTGGAGATTGACAGAGACGCTAGAGCGGATCCAAAAGAATTAAAAGGAAGACCATTGGTGACGGCGGCTGACAGCGCTTTGGCTCTTAACCAGTGCCATGAATGAGGATCCCATTAAGCAAATGGGCTTTCCTGACTCTGGGAAGCTTCCGTAGAATGGTTCCGCGTGAGAATCCTGCACAGCCTTAGAATAGTTTGTCGGGAACGGGATACTGCCGTGTTAAGGGTTTTCTTGCTGCCATACCCAACTGAGCTTCTAGACCCAACAAAAACAAAATCGCCAGAGCTGCTTGAGTGCCTTTGTTGGGAGATTTCTTCCCCTAAACCTTACAGGCCCCCTTAAGTAGATAGAAGATGGAGTATATGGGGATCTTATTATAATATACCCAAAGCCGTATTCTATCTACTTAAGGGGGGCTATAAACCCTAAGCCTAAAACCTAACCTTCCTTCTTAGTGGCAATGGCTGTCAGAACAGGACAGTTAACAGTGGAGGAACCTGCATGATGACCTGCATGATGTACGAGTAGCACTGGCTTTCAGAATTCTGAAGTCTGTATACTGCTGCAAAGGCCCCTGCATGACTTGCAGGGTCTCGAATGTGGTTTGGGCTAACAGACGTGTGATGTCTGCTTCCTCGAGCTGTACTGAGTGTCTGTGGTAGCCTTCTGTTGGCCGGTAGTTTGTGTAGTCGGGTAGCTCTGGCCTGGACAGTATTTGCCGTGCTTGCTTGTGCGATGCGCGTCTCTAACCTTCCTTCTTAGCTGATCATGACCAGGGCCCTGAGGTGAGGTTGGTGGGCTACCTCCCCAAGCCCTTTGCCTACCCCACCTAAAAGCAATGCTGTTTCACAGGACGCTTATGGGGACTGCACTTGCCACACTGGTTACAGGATCCCATGAGGTAGGCATGTAGAAAGCCCGGCCTCAGTTTGTTCAGTCGGTTTGGTGGTTGGGGTAGGGTGCACAGATCTTAGAAGCCCGAAACACTAGGAAGATTACCACTCCAAAGCCCTGGGCATGGTACGTAAGGTTTCCTCCGAGTCCCATTCTAACTGCCCTAAACCCTGGGCAATCCTCATGTTGTTTACTCCTCGAATGCCTTTAGGATGGTGTCTGCGGGCTCTGCTCCTTGCCTGCAGTCAATACTCCGAATATTGTTGCTGCTATGACTAGGAGCCATGGCTTAGGTTCTGCTATGATTGAGCACAACGAGGTCAAGCCATAGCTTCGCAACAGTACTAAGCATCAGATGTCACGTCAGATGGCTTCGGCCTTCCCACTGCAATGCAAGTAGTTTGGGTGTAGTGCTAACTTGCGGTGATTGCCAGCAATTTTTGTGCCCGTTAGAACACCACGAGCCTGAATTCATTTTGCTTAGGTCATGACGGCAGGTGATTGCTACGGGTACCTAGACAACGAAACTAGCTAAAGATATCGAATTAGAACGACCTCGCCGGACCTCACCTCAAATGGTAGTGCAGAGAGGACATAGCCTTATTTCAGATTCAGATGCTGGAGTCGAACTTGCACCAAGACGCCCTAAGCCCTCGATCTTGCCTCGTGGACACCTGTCAAAGTCTTGCAGAAGGCAGCCTCCATCACAGGCAGGAGGTAGCCAGCCAAATCAATGTTAGGATGCCAGTCACTGCGACGTTAATTTGGGACCCATACGGGCAATCACTGGAGGTAGTGGGATGGCCGAGAACAATCCAACCTGTTTGGGGGGCTCAGGTGTGTGACCTCTACTGCGCACTCTCAGATGCCTGGCTGACGTGTTCCACCCCAAGCAGAAGAATAGTAGTAGGAGTTGATTTGCTGAATGAAGGAGAAGAGTGACAAAATATGGTATTTGGGAATTCTCTGAGAGTCCTGGTTGCTCCTTGGTGTCTCTGAGCCTTGGGAGGAGGTTTGTTAATTTGTCCAGGGTCATGTGTTAGTTGTTGAAAGCATCCATCCTCAAAATCACCTGCTGGACACAGCTTTTCTAAGAAGGTGTATCAAGAATGGCCTACCTCCTTATCCTGTCACAACAACCCTCATATGCTTTTGTCCAGCGTTTGGTGCAGCCTCCGAGCCTATATGAATCCTGAATCCCAAATCCTGAGGCCCAAACCCTAAGACCCCCAGCTTGCAGTACTACCCAAACCCTAAACCCTGCACCCTAATTTGCAGTTCATTGGGGTTATAGGGATAATGGAAATGAAAATGAAAACTACTTGGGGTTCTTGAGGTCAAGCTTCACGGTTCCTTGCAACCTCTCCTGCGAAAGGGTTCTTCGAAAGCAGCCTAAAACTCCCTCCACCACAAATTAACACCACCCGCGGCCCTCATGATCAATCTTCCAATGTTATGCTGCTACCATTGTACGTTCGGGGAATATAGAACGGGAGTGGAATTCTGAAAGCCTCAAGACTTCAAAACGAAGAGGATACTGTGGCCTTTTCTGAGCGTTCACGAATCATGTAGTTCCTTTGAAACTTCCAAGGAAGAGGACACTGTGGCAGTCATCAAGAATGCCGAGGACGAGCAGGGCCACAAGCTGAAAAACATCCAGGCACAATCCCGATCTAGGTATTTCTGCAGAGGGTGATGCAGTCCGGCAACGCTGCATGTCACCCATGATTTTGTGAAAGCCTAGCTTGCGAAGGGAGCGAGTTCCAGGTGAGGGGCCCAGAAAGGCAACTCAGACTTAGACTTAAACAGCTACAGCAACTGCCACGGCAGTTGCAGGGGCTGAAGGGCAGAATCGTAGCCTGGATATTGTAATGCGACATGACATAGCTCAGCTGTGGGGATGCCTGGCATGGAAGAGTCATCTATTTTTCAACATCAGGCATGTTCAGATTGATGCTTGCGACAGCCGCTCGTGTTCTTTATCAATTTCTTGTAACCGTACAAGCGGAACTTGTTGGAGTTGGCTGTGCTAAGATTTTTGCTGTTTACTGTTCGTGTAGGGTCGAATGAACACCAGTACGGGTCCTGCAGAAAACTCTGCATTTGTATTCCTTGCATTTTTTGCAACGTTGATGCGGTGTGCAGCGAGTTTACCAGGATCTACCAGGGCAGGCCCATGTCGTCTTAGTGCTTGGATTGGCAACAATACTAAATGTAGAGCTAGAGCAGGTAAGTTGTACAGATTTCCCATCATTCCCTAGTGAAGCCTTCTGTGACAAGAGAAAGCCCGGGGAAAAGAATCCGGGTCTAGGGTACCTAGATTTGGATTGCAAATCCCTTGCCCTAAGCAAGGACGATGTATTTTGAGGCTATCTGGGGGGAAGTCAGTTCTGAGAGACGTGCAGGTGAGGACCATCTTCACAACGGCCCAGCATCAGATGACCTCCCAGCACAAGCTCAGTGTCCTCCCCCTGCAGCTTCTGGGGCAGCAGCGAGTCAGGGACACGTAGCCCGCCGAACCCCCGCAGCTCGACCACAGAGACGCCAAAGTCTTCCCGAGAAAAATGCTTGGCTTCCACCCCTAACCAGTATGGCAAACATCCGGAGGTTCTGAGATTAAAAGGGAGGTCTTGCAGGGAACAATGCGCAAGCACAGCAAACCTCGGTAGCAATGGAGCAGTCACTTAAGGTAGCCAAGGCCCAGTGATCTCGTGCAGTTGGAGTCAGGGGTCCTCCAACATTCTTTTTGCAGCAGCTGTTGAATTGCAAGCCTCGATCTTAAGCCCTGCAGCCAGGGACTACAGCTAGTTGGTGAACTGTTTTTGCCATGACGAGCTAGCCCATGTTCGACATGGTGATCATGATGTTGCAACCCTTTCTGAGCACATGCTTTCCACATACCTCAGGGATTACAACTTCAACTTCATCCTAGCGGACAATGCACTTGGCTTCCAGAAGGCGTAGCTGTGGCAGATGGGACTAGGGAAATGAAAAGCGCATGCATTCTGATGAAGGTGTGCGCGCCTGCGTATGCAGCACGCCAATCTTTGTCTTTCTGGCAAGTATAATGTAGACCCTGATTAATAACACCCCGCCCCGCCCATTTATGGGCCATAATAGTAGGATTCCCTTGAAAAATCCTTATTGAGGGCAGGTTTACAAATTAGCTACATCATGTTTTGCACATGAGTGCGCCGTGGCCGCAGTCCTGAACAGCTCAGCCCACCCCCTCGCTTCTTTGGCAGAACACGGGCTCTGGTCGCAGGCAGATGAGCAGACCGTCGCCATGATCCTCCAGATGAAGATGCTTCTCAAGGACTCGCTTAGGGGTCACCGGGTCTGAGTTCCGCAGATTAGCAGCTCAAAGAACGGACCCTCGTTCCCGAGAAAATCCTACGCGATCTTGGCCTCTTTGCAGGATCGAGCGCCAGATTCGGAATTTGCTCCGCTGGTCCGCGCCTGAAGGGACGTTTTTGCTGTACTTTCAAGTTGCCACTTTTGAGGGTACGTAACTCAGAGATATTCCGAGACCTGTGGCTCTCAACTCCCCAGGCCAAAAGGTGCCCAGAGAAACACAACAGCCCTTCACTGGACCCTGATCGCGCAACCCCTCCGCAATGCCAGCACGTACTCCTTGACCCACCTACGGGCAAGGCTTCAGATTCTGAATTCTGCCAGAATGCGCAAGCTTGAATGAGGCGTGATGTCATTCCCTGAAAGCCTAATTCTACCTCTAGTAATAGTATGCTATAGTACACTGTAACTATTTCTAGTCATGGTTGCAGTCCAATGTAGCCAAGAGCCTCCTTGAATGATTGGGACCTGAAGAACATCGCCCTGACCCGGCGGAGGTCGAGATCTGCACTGCGAACGCGCAAGCCCAGCTCGAGCTTTTGGGAATCCAGTGCCTGCCTTACATAAATGGTAGTGGTGGTGGTAGTAGTAGTAGCAGTAGTAGGAGTAGGAGTAGGGGTAGGCGGTATGGTAGTCATGTGTAGTAACATGTAGTAAGAGTAGGTCGTAGTAGTCAGAGCAGTCACAGTATCATGGGCGCTAATAACATAAAAACTGTCATAGGGATCCCTGGCAAGTGGGCCAACTAATTAACACATCTGCTCCCGCAGTATTGACATTGTAAAGACAAACCATTGGGGGAACATTAGCGCTATTTGGGGTCATATTGGGAGATGAAAGTCCAAATGGAAACATAGGGGTTTTAATAGGGGTTGTATGGGGGATGCTCGAGCCAACCCTCTGGCGCCTGCACAAGTCCAGAAGCAAAAAGAATGTTGCGCACTTTGTGCGGCCCCTGGGTTTCCTAAACCCTATTTAAACCAAAGGAGGAACCCCCCACCCTGTAATAGAGGTATAATGAGAATACAAGAGGACCCGAATACAATCCCTATTATCCCTTATAGTCACTATTACTGGGTGGGGGGTCCACCTAATTTAAACCTAATAGATGAATGCTATAGGGTGAGGCCAATAGCCACTCTCAGGGGCATTTGTCAGGGTTGCCAGATGTCCTTTGGAGTTCATGCCCAGAAGTATGTTATGGCGTAGGATACCGTTATCCAAGATCATGGCTCAGGATTTGGAGGGTTATTTGGGAGTTTGCAAACTTGCCCCCCTGAAATACACCCAGATGCTCTCACAACCTTCCTTAACAGAACCCACATGAAATTGACCACATTTTTAGGAGAGCGCCATTTTCATACCTGACCCTTTGCCAAGGAACACCATCAACACTATCTCTATGATGTCTAAAGCCATGGTGCCACGGCTGCAGCCTATAAGCTCGCTGAAAACCCTGGCGGGGTCTTTCCTCTCTCGCCAGCTGCAGCTCAGGATTTAGGGTTTATCAGACGGCCCTGGAGCAAGTAGTATTGTTTTACCGAGTTTTTCCCTGATGGCGTGGGATTTGGCCAGCGCCACCTGCACTTTGGTTGATCTTCAAGCTTCCTGCGTCAACTGCAGCTTAGTAGCTCAGACTTGAGCTGCATCGAAACCATGCTCCACTCATTTTTCCCATGCTTGAGCCCAGGTGAAAAATTCTTTTTGGGAGCACCCTACCAGAATGAACGCGCTGAAGGGTGAGGTTCCTGTTTGTTGGGAGTGTCAAGGCAGCGCTTTTTTTTAGCCACCAGGTGAATGGGATTTCCCCCAAAAAAATCATCCATACATATTCCTTCACAAGACTCTCATGACAATCGTTTTGCAATGCGCTGTTCAACTCCCAGCTTTTAATACCATCCCTGCTTCGGCAATCCCTCCGCAGCAAGTGCGACACTGGATTGTGGACCTTTGAATGGGGTCACGTGGTACTTTCCCAAAATAAGGGAACCCCCGTGTAGTCCCAAAATACTATATTCCTTATTGTTATCGGGACACCCAAAAAAAGGACCCCCCAATTTTGGGAAACCCACACGTTTTGAAGAAGCTCCAAATCCTCACCTAAATCCTAAACCCTAAACCCAGTTGGAAAAAGGAGCTGCAAAAACAAAATAATTAGTAGTTGCCATTTTCTTTGCCATTATCCCTACATTAGCCCTATGTAACCCTATATAGCTCAGGCCCTGGTAGCCATCGACACGCTGGCGCATGGCGTCCTTTCCGACCTACTTTCGGCCTCGGGCAACAACATGGACATCATGTACCTTGGGTTTAACCCATTGGGGTATCATTAGTGGTATCTTGGGATAAGGGGAAATAGATTGGAGACTCTAGTGACGATAGGGGTTTTACAAGAAATTGGGGTATTATTAGGGTTAGAATGGTGTTATTTTGGGATAATGGAAAATGAAATGGAAACTACTATTTAGGGTTCGGGTTTAGGGTTATATTGGGGTAGTATTAGTGTTATATCGGGGTTTTATTGGGATATTGGAAAATAAGATCGAGACTATAGGGGCTTTATAAATAGGGGTTATATGGAGCTCTTGCACTATCTTGGGACAACTGTAGGACTGTAGGAATTGTTGGGATTCTGCAGTGCAGGCTTCTTGCAAACGAAACATTGTAGGGCCGCAGGGGTTGCAGTTGGCTTCGTGTGTTGAGGGCATGCGTTTTGGAGGCCATGGGAGCCATCACAGGGCAAACAAAAGTTTCACCGGGGGCCTTGAGCACTCTGTCATCCAGACTTCTTGTATGATCTCTCCTGACAATTTGTTTAAACTGTCCGCAGCCATAAACCTTAAACTCCACTGTCCACGATGGAGCCGCTGATCTCAGGCCCCTCCGCGACTACCTTGGCCAGCAGCCCCTGCCCTCGCAGCCCCGTGGCGCAATGCATGCGAAGTTCAGAAAACTTACTGGTGGTTAGCAGGGAATGCCGGAATATAGTCCCTACATCATCCCTATGTAACGCATTCCCTTACTCCTACCAACCCCCGGCGAGAAACTGAAGCACCAGGAGTTCCTTTTTGGCGGCTGGACGGTGCTCTTTTTGGCAAGCCTTTCATGTCTGATCCTATTCGGAGCCCGAAGTTGGAAACCAAACTTGTGTCCCTCAAGGCTAGAGGCAGCCCAGTGCCTATACCTGCAGCAGCCCCCACCAGAAATGCGGAAAAGGGGATCAGAAGGCATTTCTGGGTTGTTACGTCACATGGCTTCCCACTGAAGGATGTAGCACAAACCTCCAAATCCAAAAGCCCCAAACCATAAACCAGATCCAACAATGCCGGTTCCCAGGATTTCGTTCGTGGAGGCCACTGCCATGGTCAACAGAGCAGCACAGCAGGCTTGGGTGGTTTAGGATATAGGGGACGCCTAGATAGCAAATACTAGGATAATGATGGAGAATCATTCAGAATCGCATGGAAAGCAACAAGGAACGTGAAACTTAAACTGGGCTAAGGTAGGGCTTTAAGGGGATGATTGCCACCACTGTGGTGTACTATTATGGTATAGTAGGGAACCTTAGGTAGACCCCAACATAATGTTGGCAACCATGTAGACGTTAGGTGGACCTCCCACTCAGTAAAAAAAGTGACTATAAGGAATGATGGTCATATATTTGGGTCGTCTTATATTTCTACTATACCACTGTTACAGGGTGGGGGGTCCTCCTAATCCAGACGGGAGATTTGCGTTGCCACATCATGCAGTTGACAGGACATGGGCATTGCAGGAATTGGTGTGGAGACCGGGTCAGTAGAAATTACAGACAGTTGAAGGTGTAGATGCAGTAGCCACAACAAACTCCCATGTCTTGAGTAATGACGAGGTTTTTGGACTATGCTGCATGATATTCAAGCAATCATGCTTGCAGTAACCTCTGTAAAGAGTCCTCAGCTGTTCCGAGTCCAGTTGACAATTCACGTACCCGTATACGTTTGCTTCTTTGCATTGCTTCATCTTTCGTTTGACCCTTGCCCTGGGCTGCGGTATGCATGCTTCAATCAGTCTTGGTCACTTGCAGCTTTGATCAGCTTTGTATGCAAATGCGCCGGCCTCAGAACACAGTCCG